>SDGA01000042.1:0-93534 GCA_006232345.1 Galdieria phlegrea
TGTTAATGACTGCTTCCGCATGTTGGAAGGAAGGGATGTATTTTGCTGCTGTTCATGACTCATTTTGGACCAGTGCAGCAGATGTGGATAGAATGAATCAGATTCTTAGGGAAAGCTTTGTAAGATTGCATTCCAACAATCTCTTATGGGAATTATTTGAATACTTTTTGCAGTCGTTATCCAAATTGAGTTTTCTCCACCTCCACAGAGAGGAAATTTGGATATTCGAAAAGTATTGGATGCACCGTTTTTCTTTGATTGAGACGTTAGACTTTGGAAGGAATGAAGTGACAATAAGTATAACTAATTTAGAAGCTCTATAACTGCTGTAATACCTAGAGGAGAGAATGGTATAGAATTTATAGGGAGGAACTAGTATATCCAGTATAGGTGTAAAAAATTCTTCGACCCACTTGGAACAAAGATAATCTTATTTCTTATAAATAACGACTTCTTTCATGAGCTCTTTCATATTTTGGCGCCATAAATGCATCGGGTAGTCGTTCAATAGTATACCGATGTTGCTTAATATACATAATGGGCACACCAGGAACCTTTCTCAATCTTCTTTTCAAATCTTTGTCGCATGTACCAACAATGTACACTCGGTTCTCTTGCACTCGTTCAACGAGACAGTCATCAGCATAAGTACCCCTGTCATATGACATGCGTCATATCACTCATACAAAACTCTTTAAAAGTAAGACTTACCTGATGAAAACATTTGAGACGAAACAAAGCGCTTGTCCTCTGGCAACTTTCAAAGCCAGTCGATATTTGCTTCCTAGTTTTTCTAGTTCGGCCATCACACAGTCCGTCACACAAGCAACACAAGGAGCAAATAAACAATCCATCATGGTTTCAAAATATCTAACTTGTTTACTACACTAAAATTGATAAAGTTGGTATCCATCAACACATGAAAGGGAGGTCCTAAGGCCGTATTGTACGAAAAGAACAAACTAGTGGGAACAGGTAACTCTTGTAGTTTTTCTTGGTCTTTTCTTTGGTTCAGTATGGGAGCTGCATCTTGTTTGCTCCACTGTTTTATTTGCAACCTTTGATCATTTGGGTTTAAGCGTCTTTGAACTTGAGCAAACTTGCGCGTTCGTTTCATGCGTCCCATGGAGAGAGTTCGTATGTTCCCACAACAAAGAATTAGTCGTCATCCACCATTGAGCAATGACGGAAGAGCCTTTGAAAACCGGTCAGTCAAAGAGGTGCCTATGCAGTTTTTCAAAGGTATATATTGCTTTTATCATATCAATGAACTATGTGTTGATGTAACATTTTTCTGATATTAGTTTCTGAGAATTTTGTTTCTTCCGCTTTTGGCAACACTGATCACCAAAGCAATGTTACAACCAGTCGATACCTGTAAAACAAGAGCTCAAAGTGCTAGAAAGTTAGGATTTCGTGTTCATTTTTTCCCTATTTTGTTCGATGCGTTGAAAAAGGAAGGAGTCAAGTCACTGTTTCGTGGTTTACCCGCTGCAATGGTTAGGTTCGATTTCCAGCACAGGTAGTGCTACTTTTGTTTCTAATTGCCTGTGGTTTAAAGTTGAACCTTATATTTTCTAGTCAATGTACATAAGCACTTATGAAAGCTGTAAATATTTTCTATTGGAGAAAACTCATTTTCTACCTAGAAATGTTGGTATTGCATTGGCTGCATCGGTAGGTGATATGATAGCTGGTTTTGTAAGAGTTCCACCCGAAATGGTAAAGCAACGACTACAGCTGGTATTGAAGGATCAACTTTTTCAGCTGTGCGAAACATTTTCCAAAGTCAAGTATGTTTTGTCATTTCCTATTGCTTCTTCATATTAACGAAATTTAGGGTATTAAAGGTTTCTATAGAGGGTATTTTGCACAAGTGAGTCGAGATGTGCCGTACGCCATACTATTGTTTTTAACATATGAAAATGCCAAACTATTATTATCGTCATCTCAAAAGAATAGGACCAGAGAAAACTTTCTTCAAGGCGCTTTGGCTGGAGGAGTAGCTTCCTTTTTACTACACCACTAGACGTTGTGAAAACACGAATCATGACGAGCTCCTCTAGATATCATGCATCGAGTTTTCATCAATGGGCACGGATATTTGATAAGATAATCAGAGAAGAAGGTTACCAGAGTTTATGGCGAGGAGCTGCTCCTCGTGTTGCCTACAAGATATGTTCTTCTGCCATTTTCTTTGTTTATTTAGAATTTTTCCGAAATCAAATGCGTTGGAAAAGATATTCAAAATTGCAAGAAAAATGCTAAGTTTCTTGCGCGCCATTTTCTGGAACGGCATTTTTGTTGAGATTCTTTTAGGAAAGCATTGACGTAGGATGTCTGTTCCACTGGATGATTTTTACCGAGTCAAACGGGTTCGGTATAAAGATAGAAACGTTGCAATATGTTTACAAAATCAGAACGGTCCTTGTCCGTTGTTGGCTATAGGTAAAACACTTACTGGGAAGCAGTTTAGTAGAATGCTAACAATTGGGTGATGGTTTCTAGTGAACTGTCTGCTGTTGAGAGGAAGCATAGAAATCCACGAGGATATTGCTTATACTTCTTATCAGCAGCTTGCAGAAATGTTGACAGACTATTTATTTAGAACGCACGAAAACAGTGCTGGGGAAGATGCCAACTTGGCACAAATTGTGATGGACGTTGTAAGCATCATCCCACGACTGCAGACTGGTGTCGATGTGAACGTGCGGTTTAAGCAATGCGAATCTTTTGAGTATACTGTTGAGCTGTCTGCCTTTGATGCTTTTCGTGTACGTCTGGTACACGGTTGGATTGTGGACTCAAAGGATAGTGCACTGCAGTCGGTTATTGACGACCTTTCTTATAATCAACTCGTTGATTTTGTCGTTTCAAACGATGAAATTAGGGAACCAGTACATGAGTCAAAAGTGGAAAAGGATGTAAGCCAAGAAGATGTATCGACGGCGTCACATTGTGAGGATGATAAAGTGAAGAAAGATGAAAAAGATGGGCGATCAACAGAGCCTCAAGACACTGAACATGTGGGAGTTTCTAGCGATTCTATTTTGAAAGCACCGACCGATGAAGTTTTGAAAGAGGACACCGAAGGGAAGTCGAATCAAGTAGGTTTGGTTGATGATGAAATTGATTCTATCTTGAAAGAATCTGTATCTAGCAGCGACCCGGAGAGAGCACCTAAAAATATGAATGAAAAACCCACCTGTAACAAAAGAATCGGGACAAGAAGGTGTAACCTCTTCGTGTTTGGAACAGATGAAGCAAGAGGAGCCTCTCCTATTCCTACAGAAGAGTTGACGGCGTCTGAACATGTTTCAGAACCGAAAGAAGAAACTGGGGCACAAGAACATACAGCTGAAGAAATATCTCATCAGATATAAAACAAGAAACGTACAGTCCTAGAACCAAGTCCGCCATTATAAGAGAGTTCTTAGCAGATACTAGTAATCAACTGACTAATTGTGGATTAGAAGAGCTAAAAAGGACTGTACAGGAAGATGAGTTGTGTGTCTTTTTTCGAAACAACCATTTTTCAGCAATGACAAAACATTTAGACAATCTTTATCTATTGGTTTCAGATGTTGGTTTTGCTGAAGAATCACAAGTTGTATGGGAAAAGATCAAGTCTATTCATGGCGACTCAGAATTTTTCAATTCTGATTTCCAATCAGCAATTAGTATGAAAGACAGCTTATCAAATCCCTCAGCTACGTCTGTGAATACAGATGAACAGTTAGCTGCTCAACTACAAGCGCAAGAAAATCAAGGATTAACATCATCAGCGAACAGAGATACTGATTATGAATTGGCGAAAAAACTTCAAAAAGAAGAACAGACAAAGTCAAGTCCCAGTCAAAAAGGAAATGTATCTAGTCATCATAGTCGCGCTTCACCAAAACATAACCCGAGTCATTCTCCCAAGTCAAGAGAAAAGTCGGATAAGAAGTCTGGGTGTAGCATTCAATAGTAATCATTGTCTATAACGATACTTGATACCAAATATTAGAACTCTTGCACAAAGAGCAATAAAATTGGGTATTTAAAGTTGTGACCTTATAGTTTTCCGCTGGCGCAGTAACAAACTTGGTATTATTTATTAACCGTATTCAATTCTTATAGTATAGCAACTTTAAAGATTCTTTATGATTACATTTTGGTTTGTTTTTCTATTCTCTCTTTCTTGTGCATTTCTACTCACCCTAAAATCAAAAATCAACACGAAATTTAGTGAACATGCAAGTGCTTTCTACCTTTTCAAGAGGTCCTATTCGTTCCCTCATAAGACAATATTACTCCTTGGAATGGAAAGAACATGCTATTAATAATACAAAAAGATACGTTTCATCAAACTCGAGTTCTCAGAAACCATCCAAAACTGTTCCGAAAGCACCCGAACCTCCACGAAGAGTGAGCCTGAATGATTTGAAAAAGTGGAAAGCAAGCGGAAGAAAAATTGTTATGGTTACTGCTTATGATTATCCTTCAGCTGTACATGCTGATCTTGCTGAAGTAGATGTAGTTTTGGTTGGTGATTCTGTGGCAATGGTTTCTTTAGGGCACGACACCACGCAACAGGTAGGAAAATGATAGTTGGTTTACTTTGTGCAGAATTGTAGTTATTTTCTATATAGGTTTGGAAGATATGATTCACCACTGCCGTGCAGTTGCTAATGGTTGCAAGAGACCATTAATAGTAGGAGATATGCCTTTTGGAAGTTATGAAATTTCACCAGAAATAGCGATGCAGAATGCCTATCGTTTAGTGAAAGAAGGACATGTTGGTTGTATCAAGTTAGAGGGTGGTAGAAAGCTGGCGAATACGGTATATCGTATTGTTCAAGGTGGTATTGCAGTCATGGGTCATATTGGTTTAACTCCTGCCAGTGTCAGTGCTATTGGAGGATTTCGTTCATTTGGTAAAAACTATGAGGAAGCAAAAGACATTTTGGAAGATGCGTTGGCTTTAGAGGAAGCTGGTGCGTTTGCTATTGTCGTGGAATGTGTTCCTGAGATAGTTGCCAAGCATATTACAGAGTTGATAAATATACCCACTATTGGTATTGGAGCTGGGAAATATACTTGTGGACAAGTATTGGTGTATCATGACATGTGTGGCATGTTACAACATCCGCATCATGCCAAAGTCACTCCAAAGTTTTGTAAGAAATATGCACAAGTCGGGTATGCCATTCAAGAAGCCTTAGAAACTTATCGTGATGAAGTGAGAAATGGCGATTTTCCTTCCGAACAGTATAGTCCTTATGAAATACCAGAAGAAGAGTATATAAAATTCAAAGAGCAAGTGCAAATCATTGGTAATGCGAGAAGAAACAAACATGCGAAAGAGAAGAAAAACAAAGAAGAATCATTTGCTTTGTATGGGAAGTAATCTTTTGGAATGGTTTCGGTCAACTTCATAGGTAGTCTTTTGTTTCTCTCACGACCAAAACAGTGGAATACAAGAAACAAATGCCCACACAATAAGCAGTATAGCTGTTATACAGTTGGCTGTTGGAAACAAAGGCAGTACTTGAATATTCTCTTGTCATATCGTCCTGCTTTTGTGCTAACTCGAGAACCATGGAAAGATGAACAACTGCGTCGTTTGTTAGAAAAGAAAAATATAAAGTAGGCTAATAACTGTCCTTGCTTGACTATTATTTTTGTATCATTCTTATGACCAAGTAGAACTGTTTCTGTACCTTGTGTGAAACAGGAGACAACAGAAGCTTTAGATGACTTTGTACAGTCTCTGCAAAGTGAGGTGGATGGGAGTTTACACTATGTTATAGTAACTTCAACAGAAGCTGCACGATTAGTAGCAGATAGTTGCAAGTTTGTTTGTATTTGGTATATTTGACTGAGACTGAATTTTCTTGTTAGAAGGATAGGTCGTTTTCCTCCATACTTTTACCTGGCTGCAGTCGGAATGAGTACTGCTCGTCAGTTGAAGCCTTTATTGAAAGATGGCGAAACGAACTCTTTCATATTTATTCCTTCTAAAGCAACTGGTGAAGCTCTAGCTGAAGAGTTACCAGCATTAGCGCCTCAAACTGTTGTTTATTATCCAACATCCCTGTTGGCAGCTAATGTTGTGGAAAAAAGATTAACCGAAAGAGGTTTCTTTGTAAAGCGTTGGAATATTTATACAACTGTGGCAACTCAGTGGACTGAGGAACAAAGACAAGTAGCGGAAGAAGCACAAGTTGTTGCCTTTGGCTCTCCTTCGGCAGTTCGAATATGGACAGAGAGAGTATCAAAGAAAAGGATTGGAGTTTGTATTGGTGAAACTACTGCAAAAACTTGCCAAGAATTGGGCTTTGAGTCTGTTGTCTTTGCCAAGCAACCTGGTTTGGAAGGATGGGCCAATGCTGTGGAAGAAGCTCTACAACAAGTTGTTGCATAACAAGACGAGCTCTGTTATTATGTTGGAAACGTATCTCCTTGGATAAGAAACAAAAAACAAGAGAAATACAAATAATAGTTGGGAGCCATGTCGTTGTTGATTGAACCAATCATCCTATCGCAATTTTCACCAAAAAAGCTATCAGTTTGTTTTAGTTTCCGCCTCTTAAAGCAAGTACTAAATGTAAAACTGATCCTCCTTCAATATTATAGTCTCTTGCAGACTTGTCATCGGCTAGTTGTTTCCCTCCAAAAATAAGTCGTTGTTGTGCTGGAGGAATTCCTTCTTTCTCTTCCACTCTCTCTTTGATTCGTTCAATCTTATCAGCAGATTCAATATCAATTTCTATTTCTTTTCCAGTGAGTGTCTTTACTTTGACCAACATGTTTAGTTATTCTATCCGGTCTTTTAAAACTACTGTTTTCAACAATTCAATCAATCAATCCACAACATTGTGAAAAACGCCCACACATGCGAAAGAAAAGATCATCAGCCACACTCACAGGCACACACAAGAGAGAAAACGACAGAAAGAGAGAAAAATGAGAGAGAGAGAGAAAAAAAAGAAAAATCAGAGAAAGAAATGCATTTCACATTTATTTCTTTATTTGGTCTTCGTCGTGCCAACTATTTTGTCCTTTTGTGACAATCGTTCTGCATGATAATCTTGCATACAGATAACACTTGGTTCTTGTGTTTGTAAAATTCTAATTCCTTGAGCAGCAACTCTTGCAGCAGCCATTGTTGTAATGAGAGGAACTTTAAATTGAATAGCAGCCCGACGAATTTGTTTCTCATTCTCGGTATCCTTGTCTATTCCAGGCGTCATAATAAACAATTGTATTTCTCTATTCTTTATCCTATCAATAATATTTGGTCGTCCTTCTCCTACTTTCAAAACCAATTCCACTTGACTAGGATTCAATCCCATCGCAATCAGATGCACATAAGTTTCCCGAACAGCAAGTATCCGAAACCCCAAATCTATCAAGTCATGAACCAAAGTAGCTCCCATTTTCTTATCTTGTTCTGCGAAAGATATTGCTATAGTTCCTTCTAATGGTAAAGGACTTCCTGCTGCTATTTGTGCCTTGAGAAAGGCAGCTGGATAAGAATAGTCAATGCCCATTACTTCTCCAGTAGAACGCATCTCTGGTGACAGTAACATATCACTTGTTGGAAACTTATTAAAAGGTAATACTGCTTCCTTCACTGCAGTGTGTTTTGGAATTATCTCATAGTTGAGTCCAAGTTCTTTTAATGTTTTGCCAATCATTACCATCGAAGCAATTTTTGCCAAAGGAACTCCAATAGCTTTGGATACAAAAGGTACTGTCCTTGAAGCTCTAGGATTGGCTTCCAAAATAAATACTTGTTCTCCTTGAACAGCCCATTGGATATTCATTAAGCCAACTACTTTTAGTCTTTTGGCAAGAGCAATAGTCCATTGTCGAATAGTTACCAATGCACCATAAGGAATGGTTTGAGGAGGAATAATACAAGCAGAATCACCTGAATGAATTCCTGCTTGTTCAATATGTTCCATAATGCCACCAATGACAACTTGACCAGTAGAGTCTCCTATAGCATCCACATCCACTTCAATAGCATTCTCTAGAAAATGATCAATCAAGACAGGATATTCACTTTCCACAACAACAGAAGCATTCATATATTTCGACAAGTCTTCCTTATTATGAACAATCTCCATACCTCTTCCACCCAAAACATAACTAGGCCTGACAACCACTGGATAACCAATCTCTGAAGCAACTTTTTCTGCTTCGGCTAAACTCTTCGCAATGCCATTAGCAGGCTGTTGAATATTCAATTCTTTTAAAATGTTGACAAATCGGTCTCTATCTTCTGCAATATCAATGGATTCTGGACTTGTTCCTAATATCACTGCATTGACACCAGCATCTTTGGATTCTTTAGAATGTAAGTATTTCTGTAAAGGCATGGCAAGTTTTAAGGGTGTTTGACCACCAAACTGAATAATAATACCATCCACTTTTTCTGCTTCAATAACATTTATCACATCTTCTAGAGTCAGTGGTTCAAAATATAATCGATCAGCAGTATCATAATCAGTCGATACAGTTTCTGGATTACTATTCATCATAATAGTTTCTACATTTGTTTCCTTTAATGAGAAACAAGCATGCACACAACAATAATCAAACTCAATTCCTTGACCAATTCGATTAGGTCCACCACCCAAAATAAGTACTTTCCTTTTGCCACTGGAAGGAGGAACTTCGGACTCCATTCCGGCTGCAATTTCTTCTGCTGTACCCCATACCACTCTACTTTCATAAGTAGAATACAAATAAGGAGTGTATGATTCGAATTCTCCAGCACAAGTGTCAACTGTCTTATAGACTGGCCGCATTAGCAGACTTTTTCGATAAAGCCTCACTTGCTCTTCCGTTGTTTTCGTAGCAAATGCAATTTGATAATCAGAGAATCCTTTTGACTTGATTTCGAATAACTCTTCTGCAGTAATGGAGTCTAAAGAACGACTTTTCAATGAACATTCAGTTTCATACAAGTCATAAAGTTGATATAAAAACCATCTATCATATTTAGATAGCTCATATATCTCATCTATTGTGAGTCCAGCCATAAAAGCTTGTCTTACTCGAAATATCCTTTCAGGTGTTGGTGTCCTTAAAGCAGCTTCCAATTCTATCCGACTTGGAATATTTTCATCTTTTCCATCACAACCAAAACCCCAACGACCAGTTTCTAAACTTCTAATAGCTTTCTGAAAACTTTCACAGAAACTTCTTCCCATGGCCATTGCTTCACCAACTGAACGCATTTGTGTATTGAGTGTATTGGATGAACCTGGAAACTTTTCAAAGGCAAATCTAGGAATCTTTGTAACGACATAGTCCAATGCAGGTTCAAATGAAGCCGGAGTTTTCTTAGTAATATCATTTGGTATTTCAGGTAGACTCAATCCAACTGCCAATTTTGCAGCAATCTTGGCAATAGGAAACCCAGTTGCTTTGGAGGCTAATGCTGAAGAACGAGAGACGCGAGGATTCATTTCTACAATAACAACTTGTCCATCATTTGGGTTGACTGCAAACTGAATATTACTTCCACCAGTATCTACTCCAACCTCACGAATCACTGCTATAGCATAATCACGTAGCCTTTGATATTCTCTATCTGTAAGTGTTTGACAAGGAGCCACTGTAATGGAGTCTCCTGTATGAACTCCCATAGGATCAACATTTTCAATACCACAAATAATCACAACATTATCTGCACCATCACGTATCACTTCCAATTCATATTCTTTCCATCCAAGAAGTGACAGGTCCACAAGTATTTGAGAAACAGGTGAAGCATCTAAACCAGCCTTTGCCATCTCTTCATATTCTTCTTGATTGTATGCTATGCCACCTCCTGTTCCACCCAAAGTATATGCTGGTCTAATGATGAGAGGAAGCCTCCCAATCTTCTCAGCAACTTGCTTAGCTTCTTCAATGTTATTGGCAATACCTGATGGACAAGTCTTTAAACCAATGCGATCCATTGCGTCCTTAAATAACCGACGATCCTCTCCTTTCTCAATAGCATCAAGACGTGCTCCAATCAACTCAACATGATATTTATCCAATATTCCTTGTTTTGATAAAGCAAAAGCCAAATTCAATGCAGTTTGGCCACCCATCGTTGGTAGTAACGCTTGAGGGCGTTCCTTTTGGATAATCTTTTCAATGACTTCTGGTACCAATGGCTCAATATAAATACGATCAGCTGTTTCCAAATCTGTCATAATAGTAGCTGGATTGGAATTGATCAACACTACTTCATAACCTTCGGACTTTAAAGCCTTACAAGCTTGTGTCCCAGAGTAGTCAAATTCACAAGCTTGACCAATGACTATAGGACCTGCTCCAATCACTAGAATTTTTTTTATATCTGTTCGTTTCCTAATTCTTTTATAAACTTCTTTTGGTGCATCATTTCCAAGAAAAGGAAATGGATTGAATTCTACCATTTCCACACTCTGTCCATTGGTTGAACTAGGAACTTTATGACCGTCTTGAACACAACACAACCAACGGTTATTTTCTAAACTAGTAAAAATAAAAGTCTTTGGGTGACTTTTTTGTCTTGAAGAATTGGTTTGCTTGGACGATGTACACTTTTTGATCCGATTCCTTTTTCCTAAGCCACGTCCCAAGAAAGTATTGGTATTTTCTAGGCATAATGTCTGCTTATCAACTTTTAAGCAATCTTTTGTATTTTGACTCCATGGCACCGTAGAATAGACAGTATGAAGGGCAGTAAAACAAGTGATTGATCCGTTGCCAGTGTTTCGCATGTTAACGGAAATATCGCTAAATCAATAATGTGCTGATATAAAGGAAATAGCATCAAAACTACTTTTGAATGGCCAAGTGATTCTTCAAGTTGTGTTTTTCTTTAAAAATGTGTTTTAAGAAATAAACAAAAGTATTGAAATGGCTGTGACAGCTGTCCTTTCATTTGATGGGAGACGACGTTGAGTTGAAAATCATTTTTTGTGGGGACGTGTGGTTTATTCTATTTTTAGTAAACATGTTGGCTTATGCACATTATGCTTCTGATCATACAACTGGGAAAGGAAACAGTGCAGTTACTGTACAACTGGAACTGAATAAACCTGCTTTGGAAATAGAATGTACTTATGGACCTTCGAAATCAACAAGAGCTTATCTTTCTTATAGTGTTGAAAGTGAAGAATTGAAGCATATGGGATTAGAACATAGCTTTAAAGGCTTTAAAAAGAATCAAATGGTCGATTGTACGTGGTTACCAAAAAGAGATATGTGTAATATCAAATACACCTTAGCACTAGATAAGGAAAATCAATTGACTGGCTATTTTTCCTTTCATGACTTTTCCAAAAGCAATTGGAATAAGCGTTCCGATAGATTGGAGCTGTTTAGTCGTTTACAGTCTCATAACACCCTGAGAATTCAATACGATAGGCAGTTGAAAGCTACCAAATTGAAACTTTCCCATCAGTTAGATCGAAGGAATACTATTGAAGGTGAATATAGTTATCTCTCAAGTCATCGGCAGGGTGGTTCTATAGGATGGAAGCATCAGTCAAATCATCGAAACAATGTCAATATTTCTGCTGACTGGTCAAGTAGAAAATATTTAGTGGAATGGACAAACAAAACTGGTGATGGACCTTGGACAATGAAACTACAAGTACCTTTCCAACTTTCTTTGGACAAGACGGAAGTTTTATTAAAAAGAAGATTGGAATTCCTTCAGTCATAGAATGAGAATATCGTCTATCGACCCATCAATACAAGAAAGAGATAGTAATGAAGAATAATAAAATCTTTTTGTCGAAGAATTTAATCGTATAAACATTAATGCTTTGTGTCGAATGAAGGTTTGATTTCCAATACGTTTGCTAATTTCAATAAGCTGCAATGAGGACTTTCAACACATGTCATCCTTTTCTTTCTCTGCCCTCATGAATTGCCTTAGTTTTCAAACAAATCATGTGCCTTGATAATTGGTAAGAAAAGTATTTAACCTTCAAAATTTCTAGGACTGTTATCTTCGAAAGTTTGGTGATAAATATCATTAGATAGATTGTCACCCTGTATGGTAGGCAAAGTATTCCATGATAGATTTTCTTCAATCAAAAACGAATCGGCGGTAGTATTTTGCTCCATGTCATTGGAACCAACATATTCACTTCTATGCAGAGCAGAATACATTTCTGAACGCCGAGGTCCTTTTTCAAAACAAGTGGATGGAATAACTTCTGTAGGAGACTCTGGAGGAACAAATGGACACTCTTCTTTCACTTCTCCATTGGATACCTTAAAGATGGAACTTGATTCAGGTAACTTGCCGGAAACCTTTGAAAATGCCAATGATAAACGATCAGCGATGACTTGAAGATGGAAGCGTTCTAGTTTTTCTCTTTCACGTCGTGTCAATGCTTCCAATTCATCAAAATAATCCATTTTCATATCAAGCATTTTCAACTTTGCTTCTAATGCAACAGCAAAGAGTCGTTCTATTTCTCTGGAGGCTTCATCGGCTAGAAGTTTTCCTCTTGCACCAGCAGCAGCCAATGCAACTGCTGCAGCTGCTTGGACAGAGGCAGCATCTACTTGCAAGTCAGTTTGTTTTTTACTAGAAGAAACATTATCTTCCTTGGACTCATTCATTACTGCCACATCTTCTTTCTTCATTGATGCACTTTGAGAGCAATTCATTTCTGCAGCAACTGTTTCCGAAGCTGACTTTCCTACAGAAGAACGTAGAGTGGATTCCATACTTACAAGACGCTCACTGCTTCTTTTCACTTCGTTTTTCTTCATCAGAGTTGCAAGTGCCGCTTGAGCAGCTGCTGACGCAACTTCAGGTGATACCATTGAAGTAAGAAAGGCAATTTGTGCCATAATAGGATTCGCAGTATCTGCAAATGGTAATGGTTCACCGACAAAGGACTCCAAGTCTTCTTTCCCATCTGCTGCCAAACGATAATCATTTCCAAGTTGTTCATCTAAAAACTCATCTTCAATAGGCAACCGAATAAACTGCAAAACACATGCTTCTTTGCTCTTAGTCCCAACATGTTCTGCAACTGCGTCCCAGTTTTCTCCATACATTTCTAGAGCTTCTAACAAGAGAAATGTTTCATTTTCAGACCAACGCTCGTCTCCTGTTATGCCCTCAGCAACCGATTTCATTGGAACAAACTGATCAGATGTAAACTCAGAAGGATATTTGCCTTCAGAAAAACATGTCGGACATAAATCCATGTCAGCATGATTAATGCAATGATATCTGAGCTTTGAACAATCACTTCCACAAGCATCACAGCGATATGTGACTGCAGCTGCTGTTGCATATAATTCTCGGCGTGTCATTTGTGCTTCTGGAAGTCTATAATCAACACTTCTTTCTAACAAATCAGGATGCGAACCGTCATCAAAAAACAATAAACGTGGTATTCCGGTAGTAACAGTTCCATGCGAAGCCAAAGGCATCACAGGAGGAGAAGAGAAATTAGTGGCAGATGGCCTCATACTGGCATCTACACTAAAATTAATAAGACCCCAATGTTCAAGAAATGCATGAATTCGCATAATTGCACATGCATCTCCTGCCAAATGCCTTCGCACAGCTGTTACTGTTAAATAGTATTTAGGGTCCGCTCTCCAAGACTGAACCATAAAGTTGCGATACTGCATATAAACTTCCGGTGTCTTTGATGGATACTGGCCACTGAAAAACTCCTCAAGTGCCTTTTTCTCAATATCATGTATGGAATCCATTCGAAACCATCTTGAATAGGAAGGTAGAGTAACTGGCTCTTCTGGCAACACAGCAATCAAGTTTCCTGAATCGGGAACATTGTTATCACTTTCCTTCTCAGACTTAACTTGGGATTTAGAAATTGACTGTGAAAAGCTTTCCTCATCCTCGTTATTTGTATCGTTCCTTTCCTTTGCTTTTTGAACAGCTTCACTTGCAATTTCAGAGACATTTTCCACTTGCATGTTCAGAATAGCATTTGCATTTTCCCTCTCACCTGTTTCGGCATGTGACTCTTCTGTTTGCCCAGTCTATTTGGAAACTGTGATTAATAATGTTATCAATAAAGTAAACAATTGATTACTGACCTTGACCGAGTCACTTTTCTCGGTGAACGTCTTATCTACAACAATATTGTCTTCCACTTGCTTTTTATCTTGTGAAGCAACAGAGTTACTGATTCCTGTGGTTTCTTCAGGTCGTCTTGTATTATTCGGAACTTGCATGTCTTCCTTTTCAAACCGCGCACTAGCCGTGTCTTTTGAAGCTAACTCTACCTTTCTTCTTTTTACCACTTCAATATTATCTGCTTGTGCTTCAAAACTCGAGACGTTGTCAACCTCTTGATGTCTTTTCAATTCAGAGGTGCGTTTATTATCCGCAATGGTCCTAGTAATCATATCTTCAGGCACTTCATAATCAAATTCATTAGGCCATTCATTGAACTTTTCTAAATCTAAAATAAATCGCACTTGAACGTGCCAAGGACCCTCGGGAGGTTGTTCTTCTACTTCAGAACCTTCTACTTCGCTAGCAGGAATCCATGAATCATAACTATCTGGATAATACCACCAGTGGACAAAAACTTTATCATCTTTCTTTGCTGTTACTCGACAATATTCTTCATTTGACTGATCCTAAGAATGATATTAGCCAATGCTACTATGACAGAATGATAGATGACTAACAAACCTCAGACTCGGAAGGACTATCTATATCGGGCTCATGATATGGGTTGCACTTGTGGCAGAAGACACAACGAGTCCTCCATGTTTCTGAACAATAGATTTTAATTTTGGTACCGAACTTGGAGGTACACTTCGTGAAAAGAATATCTTTTTTGTCGAGACGAGGCCCTTTGTTTTAAGCGTTTTATCGGCGTCTAAAAGCAAGCTCATGACAGTTTCTTTTCGGTCAGGGTTTAACACGTCAAGACGTCTCCAAGACATTTGGTTTTTAAGCTGCATACATAAACAGAGTAGTTTACAGAGGGCACCTTGTGGACTTTTGTTTCTAAAAACTGACTGCGGAAGCTTCGTCATAATTCTGCTTTCTATTGGAGAATTTTTTCCTAGGTTCATTTCCTGGAAGACGTTCAACTCACCAGTCAAACGAGCAAGCATTGAAGCTGTAACTTCGTTGGGTTCAAAACCCAGTGTTTCTGACGACTGGCTTTTCATCCAAACCACAATAGACTCAAATTCTTGTATGATTTCCGGTGTTTCATAAGCATCTACTTTTAAAGGACACTGTCTTGCAGTACCCATAGTTCTGTATATAAAAAAAAACAGAAAGTAATGTCAGTAATGATATTTGCTTCTAAATAGAAAAAAACCTGCCTTAAAAGATATTTATGATGGGAGAAAAATTTGAGAAACCTTTTTAAATAATAAAAGGGCAAATAGGAAAGGTGGCGCGGTGACACTAGAACGGAGGCGGAGCACGTTGGGAAGGAGGGGAAGAGAGACAACCCACGACCCCGAAGAGAGAGTGTTTGACGGGAAAAACGGGCGAGAAATCTTAAGAAATTTTCTGGTTTTCTTTGGAGCTTGTGGGCGGGCCGAATGCGGAATGGTCAATTGGGGCCATGAAGAAGCTCTAATTTGTTTAGATAGCTGTTCAGTGACTCCTCCTCTAGGGAAAAATAATTGTCTTTGCTCTCATTTCTTTACTGATTCGAGGCAGCATGAAGAGGTCTAAGAAAGGCATCCAAATCAATATTTTCAAGAACTGCAATATCTTGCGATTCATAAACAGAGTAACTTGATGCACCTATAATTCTAGGTGGTATGTCTTTGATGTCTCTCCAAGGATGGCTGCTTTCTGACAGAGAGACAGCCATCCTATACTTAGCGAACCCCCATGCAATACGCTCTGTAGCTGATCTTGAAAGACAGGATCATCCTTTATGTTTTGCATAATATCACTAACGGCGTCTTGAAAATTTCTATCCCCATCGGAGGAGGTACTGCTTGTTCTATCTTGGGCCCTTTCGAGTTCTTCACAATGCATTTGCTTTGATATAGATTTTCTACATGTAACTCCAAAACCTTTACCCTAATCATACACCGCTGTTTCTTTCTAATGTGCCGTATATATAGTTTGAAAAGAATTGGAATAAGACATTTTTGGTTTTCTTAGATGCAATTGAATGTTATGAATCTTTTCCGACATTTTGAAACCTATACAAATTCAACCTACAAGTTACAACCACACAAGGTAGAATTGTCTTGATTTCTATCCAGCGGAGGTTCGACTCGTCGTTGGTTGTGAGGTTCCGATAAATTCTTCTCTGAAAAGTTTTCTTGTGTACAGGGAAGACTAGATATTTGTTCTCTGTTGTAAGAATTTTTTGAATTCAAGTTTTCTTGTTGATAAGGTGAACTCGTTTGTTTGGCATTCGCAGACAATAATTCCTTGCCTTCCTTACACACTTGTGCTACCTTGACTGTTTCCTTGCTGGTATCCACTCAGGACCCTTTAAAGAAGACATTTCTGTGGTAAGAACCAAAGTGTACATGTAAGTCTTTCCTTTTCTAAGAACCCAATAAAGAGTCTCAAGAATTTTCTTGTAACATTCGCATTGTTCCATAATGTACAAAAAAAATTTTTGCTTCGAAAACAAAAAATTAAAAAAATTTTAATGAAACATGTTTCTATCCTTTTCACTGTAGTGAGTCTTCAACGCATAAGCAACCGTATCCTTCTTCGTTGATAAAGACAACATCGTTATATAGTCAACGAAAACTATAAAGCCTTGGCTTCACTCTTATGGGGAATCTTCAGAAACGGATTATTCCTATAAGCAAGAGTCGATTGAATATTTAAAACGCAAAATCAAAACGCTTACTGTAAGGAAGCATTTCTCGACTGCGCTAACAATCCATATCGCATACTCATAAACAGTTGACCTGTACTCTTCTTCGATTGGTCAACCTATCCAATTCACTATTCAAATCACAATTATAACAGAAAGAGGATACACAACAACTTGCCTTTTTCTCCTGGTCCATAATAAGAGTTGAGGCTGGAGGAAAGGAAGGCATCCACTCTTCATAACACTTTGTCCAACGCAACTCCATAATCTGCTGTGAAGAATCAATTTGGGGTTCATGAGACTGATCAGTGCCCAATACGGAAATCTTTCGAATAGACTTGGCAAAATAGTTTGGCAATGATGTAATAATAATTTCCTCAAAACTCATATACAGTAAAAGATCTCCAGGAGAAACATAAAACAAAGTCGAATAGTCTTTTAGTGCATCTAGGACGTCCATGACAGTTCCATTGGAATTATTTGAAACCAACGAATACTCGTGAGCAAGTTTTCCGAACTGCAACAAAGAGTATTATCGCATGTAGACAAAATATGGAAGTTGAAATACCTGAAAAATCAAGTTAGCTGTCACCTCTTCTAAGACTTCAATAAACGAACTTTTCACAAAAGGCACAGCTGGCTCTGCCTTGGCGACCTCATGTGCTTGTTCGCTTGTTGTCTTGGGCTTTGGACGTTTCCCCAACTCCTCTTCAACTTGTGCTCTAACAATATGTGTCACCACAAGCCTACCTATGTGGGAAACATAACTTTCACTCATGACAGCACAGCAACCATTCACATTGGCATTAAAAGATGAAATAAATTTTCACTGCCTCTTAACAAATAACATGAAGAACAAGGCATAGAAGTGTCGAGTAAGCCTTGCAAAACATTTCTCTCTGTCTTATAAATACAAATATGCTGTTCTTGCCAAGGATAGAAGTTGTTTCGTTGAAGTACTGGTCACAAGATGCTCAGAGAGAAGACCATTGATGAATTGTATGCTAATACCAGTGTCGCTCATCAAAGTGGTGTTCTATTTAGTTGTTGACTACACTTTCAAGATACAAAACAATAAACTCTTTAGTAATAAGATACTCATTCAAGGCAAGGTTCCTCAGTCCATCAATCGCAAACGACACAGTTACAAAATGCTCTCATTTCAAAAACAGCTTTCTTCACATTTATTCTTTACTATCGAGAGGTGCTGTGGAAGCACGAAATTCAATCTCCTCTTGTCTGCTTGTTGTCTTTGCATCATTTCCAACAGATTGCTGCTCATCTGTGTCTGAATGGTCACAGCCCATTTCTTCCGCACGGCGAATATATTCCTCTGCTTCCTTTCTTCCCATTTTCCAAATTCTCATCCATTTTGTAATCAAAGTGCGACTATCATAATAGATTGGCAACGCTGCACAAGGTTTAACTGCTTCTCCAGAATCAAAATAGCAGCGAGATGCAGCATCTTGGCATATTCTTGTTTGATACTATGATATTGTGATGGAGGCGCTGTCAACTTATATTTCAATAGGGTGAAAAGAGTAACTTTGGAGTTCCAATAAGCTTTGATTTCAGATTCTGTCAAACTGGTTAATCCCAGGGACTTGGCAAACTTTGCTGCGTATCGTCTTCGCAATTCATTATATCTCCTGTCCTCTCCACGAAGGCTGGTTTTCGAATATTCAGGAACGAATAGAACGGCAAGAACAAGTCCGAAATATTCCAAGCCTGCGTAAAACCATTGAATGTCTCTTAGAGCATCCAAACTTTCTACTCCATGTCCAAAGCCAGTCCACATGTAAGGGAACAGCGTGGTACCTAGAATACCTCCAACCTTTCCAAGAGCTGATGACCAACCATACATGGTTGCACGAATACGTGTAGGATAAACTTCCGCTGGGATCAAATATACTGGAATGAATACAAAATATTGGAAAATAAACACAAAGGTTTGCCACACAATGAAGCCAACTGGATGATGAGAAAGGATTAGATATATTCCTGCATTGATGAGCTGAGTTGATGCCAACCATGCCCAACCAAATACTTCTGTCTTTCTTCTACCAAGGCGGTCAACAACTAAAGAAGCAATAAATGGACCACTTTGATAAATGAGTCCTTGGACTAGACCAATCCAAGCAGTTTTAAAAAGGGAAACACCTGTCACTTTTTCCAGTATGACACCTGAAAAATTGCCTTGAATATAATTGATCCAATCGACTATCAACCACATGACAATAGTACCAACTGCTCGGGAACTAAAGTGGCGAACAATAACAAGCAAATCCAAACCATCAAAAAAGTTTTTGCGAAGTTTTGCATCCGTCTTGTACATTGCTGAATCACTCATACGCATTCGGAACAAAAGAACAATGATACAGGGAATCAAACCTAAGCCATAGGACAGTCTCCAAACAACTTGTGGACTAGGAAGACGGACACCAGTGGAGCTTCTACTGTCTAAAGTAACATTGCGACAAGCTGCTGCTATCAATATGAGTTGCAACAATGTAGGAGTGTTATTCCCAACAACCTCCATAAACATGACAAGCAAGGAGACTCTTCTTCCGCGATTTTTCACACTGACATCTTCACTGTCCTCCATGACATTGGGTACATTACAAGTGTATTCTCCTCCCATACCCAGTCCAACAATAGCTCTCGATACAATTATCATCCACATCATACCATCAGTAGAAGCACCATTGGCGGCTACTGACAAAACAGAACCAAAGATGACAAGACTGGAGCATAAAATGAGTCCAGCCTTTCTTCCCACAAGGTTTGCAATAAAACCAAGCCCAATCAAGCCAAACAAAACACCATAAAGTACGGCAGTACTCAGAGCAGACTGTAAGATGGAACTGTTGTAAACTGTAAGATAAACGTCTTCATATAAGGTCAAGAGTAAAGACCCAACCTGATACATATAACCATTTACTAAAAAGCCCAATGCTGTTCCTAAAGCATTTAACCTGATAGCATCCTTATTACTCTGGTTTCTTTGTTTCCTTCTTCGTGTGAAGATGAGTTGTGTCCCCTTGTCTGGAGCCAAACCCTTGCTCCGGGTCTTCAGCATCTTGTGAAACTCTATAAACCACATCACGTGCAATACCGGTAATGGGCTCGCTCATATTTAGGGATACAGTATAAAACAGAAACGCCAAACAACACAAGAAGCGAATCAGCAACGGGATGAATTACCACGACACTGTCTTTCGTAAAACTATTCGTCGTGCTGTCTTTCTATTGGACAAATTATTGGATCAGCGAAATGTCTTTTGTCTAATGGACTTTATGGAATAGAAACTCAAAGAAGCTGTATTGCTGCGCGTCATGCTCATGTTCTTTGTAGACTTGCCTGCACAGTAAATTTTCCAACACGTTATGCAATTCATAGCAAACATTGCTGAAAACAGTACTTTAGTGGAATCCTGTTTCGAGTTAATGTTTCCACAGTTGTTTATTTCACTTGAAGTATTCACAAACAGTAAAATGAAACATCACTTTTACCTTTTGCTCATGTTGATTTCTGTAAACCAATAGCACGGGCATAGATCACCCAGGAGGCACCCCCAGCAATATTGTTTACAGTTCTCAGAATACCAGCGGAAACTTTTGCTACATTCAGAGGAGCAATGTGAAACAGCAGTCTTTCTGTTCCACTCAATAACTGATACCTAGGATTGGAAGAAACAAACATGAATCCTGCCCAAGCCAGACTATTGATAAATAAGTTTGGTAGTTGTCTAGGAGTTGATGTGTCCTTGAGGAGTTTTCGGCGCATAAACAACAGGAAATAGGCAAGACTTGTGCCAATCATGCTGCCTATGAAACCACAAGAAGCAAACAATGCTCCTTTATACAGAAAAGCTGCAATTCTTTGTTGAAGTGCAAATGGAACCGATGTAGAAGACGCTGCAAAACAGTGTGCTGGTAAATTGGTGAGCCACTGTTGCAATGGCGAGCGTGTCGGTGGCGTCTGAATACTTATAGATGGGGTTAATAACCAAACAAGAATAAAATTCATCGCCGCTCCAACTGCCAAGTCACAAGTTGCAAAATCTAACTCTTTCAGAATGTCTTTTCCTCTAGCAGCTATCATTCCAGAAAAACCCAAACCAAGTCCCAAAGTTTCTTCCATAAGGAGCTTAAAGGGAAAGTTAGGATCGGCTAGTACTTTCTCTTGCCAAGCCGGCCACTTGTTTGCCAAGAAACGTACAAGGCCACCACTAGTGCTAGCAAGGTATGCACTGACTTGTTCAGTTTGTAAAGTCCACAAATGACTAGGTAAATCTTGAACGCTAATGTTCAACTCCTTTGCCAGAGAACAGGCAGCTGCAAACTCCAGTTTGGGAGAAGGATTGTCGCCAGAAGCAAAGTTTGAAGAACCATTTGTGCTATCACCACCACCACCACCACCATCATGAACGGAATTTATATCTGAGTCTTTTTTCTGATTCAAGTTTTTACTCTTTTTGTTTGCTTCAGATTCCTCTCTCTTCTTTGGATCCTTCTTTCGACTAGAAGGGTCCACTTTCATCTGTAACCGTCTCAAATACAGTGTTCTTTCCTTCTTATATTCTCTACAAGTAATTTTTCTAAAGGAAGCATATCGATGATTCTGTAACGTCACTGATAGTTCACCGCTAGTAAAGCACACCAACGACATTGTTGAACGATCGTATGCAGTCAAACATCAATAATAGAAAACTTAGCAATTCAAGAATGGCGCCTCATGGACAGTGACTGTGTTCGACTTGTTCCAAAAGAATTGAAAGACACTTGGCACGAAGTTATCGTAAGGTCTTATCAACTGCTATCCTCTGTTTATTCTTCTAGAGAAGCAGTAGCTTGGTTTAATCGACAGCAGTTGGTTTCACCAGCTGTGGTGTTATGGGACAAGTTTCAGTTTGACAGGAAACACATCAATTCTTGGAAACAACAGTTTTACAAAGCATTGAACGAAGAAATCGTTGTTATTCGCTCAGTCTCATCTTCTAATGTGGAGCTATATAGTCTACGAACTCTTACGGATATGCAACAGCAAGTTTCGTGGCTATTGCGTACGAATGAGAATAAAGGTAAATACAGTTCATACAGATATATGGTTAGCAAAAATATCTGACAGATTGTCTGAGTAGAAGAAACAGACATAATAGAACCATTGTCAGAGACTGTCGGAGAAGTTGCCGAGTATTCAATAGCAAAAACAAACGAATCTTCATCGTTAACCAAGAGAGAACGTCAAGAAATAGAAGAAACACCATCACAAGGAGATTATACCTATGAGGAAGTCATCGATCTTCTGCCACCCCTATACAAGAAACCTCCAACTAATAAAGTGACTTTAAGTGTTGCAAGTATTGCGAAAGCGTCTTTGTTAACCTTAGACGTCAATCTGCTTACAGTACAAGGCCAAAAGGTTTGACTAGATTTGTAAGAATCTGTTTCGAAAGCTTTAAGGTTGTTTTTTTTGGCATTTAGGGATATCGTTCTGTTCGTGGTTCACATGGTTTTTATGAAGGAAGTTGGTATTTCGAGGTAGATATCTTGCCTGGTGATGGAAATGTTCGCATTGGTTGGTGCACCATTGAAGCAGAGATGGAGGCTCCGATAGGATACGATAAATATGGTTATAGTATCCGTGATAAGACTGGGGACATTTTTCATGAACAACGACTTGTGAAATACGGAGAAAGCTTTGGAGCCAATGACACGATAGGTTGTTTCCTTCATTTACCTGATGGACCTCCGAATGCGAAAGAGGCTTTGGAAATATTTGAGAGGAAATGGATAGCATGGCGTCTTTATTTCAGTTCTCCAAGAAGACCTTGTTGGAGTCAACAAGAAAGAATAAAGCCCGTACCACCAGAACTTGATATCCCCAAAGTTGGATACATGGAGTTTTTTAAGAATGGAAAGAGTCTAGGTATTGCAGTACAAGGTTAGTATGAAGAAAAGAAGTATGAAAAAAGTTGAGCATATTGAAAAATTGATTTGTTTCCACAGGAGTCGTATCTACAAAGTGGTACCCAGCTGTGTCTCTTTATATGAATGCAAAACTCTGTTGTAATTTTGGACCCAATTTCAAGTATCCAAATATTGGCAAAGAATACAAACCTATGTCTTTTGCAGCCATGGAAACTTGATAACGCTTTCATTGCAGTATGCGTTACATTTTTGACTTGATTCTAAGCAAAATAGAGAGCGACTTGCACAATGAAGTTGGCTGTTGCTCTTAAACATTCCATCAAGAAAAGCAATAAGTGTACCTCTTCTAACGCTGACCAAAGAACATTTCAACTCTTCTATTGCACATTACTATGTTTTGGTCATTTTCCATGCCTTGTCAAAATCATCCACTTTCAAAACTTCAAAATGATGATTCAAAGCAGGTAATTTATGTAGCATAAGACCACTTGGTCCACCACCTAAACCTCCAAAAAGACTGTTTGCTTGAGAATATATCACTCGTTTCACTCTCGCATGGACAAGGGCCATACAACACCTAATGAAATGGTATTAGTCTTGAACAAAAACTATGCAAAAACTAACAGACATAAAACATGGTTCACGAGTAGTGTATACTTCCATTCCAGTGCACATATATACATCCTCATAGGAATCATTCTTTTCTGAATTTTCACTAGAGTCCGGTTCACTTTCCGATGACCGACCATCACTTTCAATCGAACTATGCCTTTCTATATTGTTTGAATAGAAATAGAGAGATGATACGTTTTGTAAAGTTTGTCTGCGCTTTTGGGAGCTCAGTTTCCATGAAGCTATTTCTATACAATTCATTACTGCATGACCAAAAGGTTGACAATACTCAAAATGCTTTCCACCTTCTTGCAAATGAGAACGGCATGAAGTATCAAAAGACACCGCCACTATCTTTTTCGTTAAGGGATGAACCATCAAGGCACAATTTCCAAGATATCCTTGTTTTTGTCGTTTGGATGCAACTTGATAACAAATACTCATAAATTGTATAATATTTTCAAGTTCATTTCTATCGGGTAATGGACGTGGAGGTGCTGGAGGTCTATATATTACTGGCCATATCCCACAAAAAGCATTGTATTCTTCTTTGGTTTCTGCTGCCCTCGCTGGAATGGATAATAAAAAAGGTGATAAGCCAAACGATTTCAAACATTCATAAGAGTCTGCATCTAAAGATTCAAATGTCTCTTTGGTAGCTAATAAAATGGTAATGCGGGGCTCCGTTCGATGACGTTTACCATCTTCCTTCTCATCCCATTCAGAACGATAATTTTCCCGTCTAATACGTTTTACGTGAGAAAATTCTTCTCCAATAGGCAGTACTTTTCCAACAACACGAAGCAAACGACCAACAAGTTGTGGTTTCACAAAAGAAACATAAACAGACAAACTTTCTTGTTCTGTCAATGGATTATATTTCTCGATATTGGTTTTGTTTGCTTCTAAGTGCTTCTTTTGAGTTTCTTCGCCAATCCATCGAAAGCAGACAGCTTCTAACAAACACGACAAGTCTCTTTCCTCCGAAGCGACAATTGATAATTCTTTTAGATATTCTTGCGATAATCTTTCCGGTGGACATTCATATTGGGGTCGATTATTTTCCAAAAATTTGTTCCACTTTCTTGTATTCAAACTTGAAGCAGACATAGCAGCCATCCTTTCGAGTATTAACAAATCAGTAGCTTCATCAATATCTTGCAATGCAGGTAGTATATACACTGATAAACCGTATTTCATTGCCCTCTCCCAAGTACTTCGAAGAACTTGTGGAGTGCTCCATGAAATATTCTTGAATAAATCTCCTTTCAAAGAACGTAAACCCAATAGATAATAACCACCATCCAAAGATGGTCCTATTACTACATCGAAAAAGTCCAGTGCACTAAAAGCGTCGTCTACAAGAGAACCATCGAGATCCGGAGTGTCCACGCCCAGAATAACAACTTTTTTTGCTCCCTTTCCAAAACTCTTTTCAAACGCATATCTCATCCTTTCTCCCAAATTTCCAGACACTTGTTGCCTCAGCGATAACAACAACTGGCTGTGTCCAAAGTAAAACTCTCTTGTATAAGACACTGGTTGTTCTTTATAACAGTCAGCGACAATAGGAACTAACCATTTAACCCAATAAGAAAGACACACTTCACCAGTATACCAAATGTCCAATCCAACTGGTCTTTTGATCTTTCGAAACCGCCGAGCCAATTCTTCGATTACATGTTCCGTTAAGACTCGCGAAAGTTCTGCAGCAAGACAGTCACCCAAAAAGGGTGCCAAACGAGACTTTGCAAAACCTGGTTTCGGTGCTTTGCAAAATAGCAAGACTCGATCCTTCATGTATCGACGACCAATGACCAATCTTTGAAATCCTCAAACATTGATAATTTATTAGTAGTACCCGAACACGGTGCACATGAATTCGGTTTAAGAGTCAACCGACTCCACATCAAGCAAATACAGATAAACTACAAACAATGTTACTGTAAACTGGATGAAAATGATATCTCGATGATGGAAGTTGGAGTATGACTATCCTCTCTGCGATAAAGAAGAGTAGCATCATTTGATACCTGACCAGTTTCATCTTTGTGAAAAAACAAAGATTGTTGTCTCTGATGAAACTGAAAGTTATGTTCAAAATAAGCAAAGACTTCACGCATGCACTGAGATATATCACTCGTATCAATGCCTAGCTGTTTCCGTATTCTATGTAGACGTTTTTCCGTTTCGTCGGGTCGATTCTGTTTAGTATCCAACAAAGAGCAGGCTGACAGTATGCAGGCCAAAACAATAGTCAAACGAGAAAATCTAAGCAGTTCATAGCGGATGGAGCAAAGATCTAGGAATATCTCGACCAGCAGAGAGCACTGTTGCATTTCCTCTTCTGAACATTCCAGGGAGTCTGTTCGAAAATTTGAACTTGATTCTTGACGAAAAGCCATGGAACGCAGAAACGAAAAGTATGAATGAGGAGTGAGGTCATGCACTTGCCAATCCAGTACAGACAGTTGTAGTAACTCACAAGTCTGCAAACAACTATAATCTACCTGCGATAACCATTCCAAAGTATTTGCCGAAAGTGGTTCAATTTCATTAAATTTAGTTGCTATCCAAAGTGATGAAGCAGCCACGGCTCGAAGATATTGCTTGGAAATTTTCTGACGTGTTAGGAACCTGTCGAAACAACTAACGGCCAGGTACACTGTGGAAGTATTTAGTTGAAGTGGTTCGCGTAAGTCAAGCAACCATAAAACAATTTGTTCTCTGGCGGTTGCAGTGACACTACCTTCTTGTAGTCTTTCTATATAGTCATAATCCTTTGAATAGAGGTTTGTCTTACCAAGTTTGCTTGTCCGAGACACAAACCTCATCGTTTCTTTCTCCCAATAATTATAGTCTTCATAGCTTGAACTCTCATTGCTTGTAGGAGTACGCAACATTTCTGCTTGATATACAACTTCTGTAGTTGTATTGGATAGAAGCAAGTCCAAGATTCTTTGCAGCTTTTCTTCCCTTTCATAGAAGCAAGTGTTTTCATTTCTTGCAACTCTTCGGTCTTTACCTTTTTCAAACTATTCACATCATTCAACTGAATCCCTGTTGACTTGGGTGTTGGCTGAAGAATTGGATGACTGTGTCCAAACTCTCCAGGAAACGGATAGCTCCTCTTTCTAGTACGACTGGAGAATCCTTGTCTGTCATCTTCATCCCACGAGTCGACCTGAACAGGATGCAAGTTTTTATCACTCTCTGCATGAAGATTTTCACTGCAAAACAGACTTTCTACAGTTGCGTTTCTTTCACAAGAATCACTTAAAGCCGTGAAAGACATTCCAATTCACTGTGTCTATACCTCTCCGATCCGAAAACTGCTTCTTCTTCAATTGCCGGCAACAATAACAACTAAAGATTCTGCTTTTGTGGAATACTTCCTTCAACCCAACCAAATGTAACCAATGAAACCACGAACCTACTTAATCTCTCTCCGTCCTTATTGTGGTTTTTCAAACATAAGGGAACGTAAACGACAAGGGCGAGGAACGAAGGAGTTTAGGCACGAACCCGAAAAATTTTAATGAAAATCTTTTTCTGTGAAAGAACGATGTCCCGCCTTCAGTACATTCGACACTTGGCATTTTTTGCTTGAAATTCCCCAAAGGCGCCATTTTCGACAATCGAAAGCGAGGGCTATAGCTTTCACATGTGGCGGTTTTGATTTGCGGCACGGAGGGCCTTGTTTGACACCTTGTTGACCTTTGCGTACTGTTTCCAAGCCACATTTAAAAAAATGACACTTTTGACTGCTTGTGACTGGGGGCTTATTTATTCTTGTTTTTTGCTGCATCGTTGACACTGTATGTGAGGTTTGCTTTACGTATCAACTTCCCACAGTGTGCTCCTGCCAGTTTTCGACTTGCTCAATACTTGGTTCAGTCTGAAAGCCAGAACTTGTGTTGTTCTAACTTTTCGGGTTGCTCTTTTTTACAAGTTGTGAAATGTGATACTTTTTGTTCCCTGATTGCAGTATTGAAGCAAGCGCAATATTTCAAAGAATTTGACAGTCCACAGCCTCTGTCTTACTGTAGGTAGGATACTCACATTTTAAGAGCTAACAAGCGAAATTGATGCATTTACCAAAAGTTACACTGACAATCGTTCATTTCAATTGCCTTTTCAGAAACACATTAGCCGTAAAAGTCCTTTTGCATACTGTCTTGTACATGATGACTGACAGAAAGTGCAAAAGTGAAGAGAGCCGGAGATAACACAAAAGATAAGAATCAAATAATATTTTCGTGCAAAGATACTTGCCGAGAGTTATTTGGGTTGTTTTAGACCATTTGTCAAATGAAAGAGTAGCTTTGCAAGGCCATAACATTCTTGTGTGTCTCTTTCCATCATGTCAGAAAGAAAACTAAGAGAATTTTCAAGATAAAACAATGTTAAAGATGAAAGAAATGTTTCTTCTCTTGCGCTTCAATTCTTTCTATTATTCTTATTACCTTTCTGTCTTCTATGACGTTCAACGAAAATTATCAATCCCCATTTTACTTAATATTCCCTTCCCCTCAATACTAAACAGAATTTGAAGCTAGTCTTGCCACTTTTTTGGTCTATAAGGATCCATAGTCCAAGACGATTCTCCAATCTCTGGATAATTATTCTCCGATCGAGAAAATATACTAAATGCAGCTAATACAACATCTTTTAACAAGCCTCTCTCTTCAGATGCATTGTATCGAGCAAGTTTCGACATAAGTTGTGAAATCACGTCGATTTCTTTCTGTAGTGCTTTTCGACGTTCCTAATTAAAAAAAGGGCATCAACAGATTATCCACTGCAATTTCATGAAAGATAACTTCAAATCAGCAAGGAACAACGTTACCTCTAAACGAACTAAAAGTTCTTGTACATCTTCCACAGGGCAACCACCTTCCATACACTTTTCTGCGAATTCATAGTCTGAAAGCTTTGTACTGTCTTCTTTCTGTCCTTCTTGTTGCGGTTCTACTGACGCCAATAGAACATGTTGTGGAAGTCTTCGTGTGGTGTGTTTCAATTTTCCAAATATCCTTTTGGCTGAAGTCGAATGAGGAGAAGAACATATAAGAAAGGAAACCAATACTGTCTGTTTAGAGACTGGTATAGTGTCAAAGAGAAACATCCAAATCCCGTACAATCCAACCACAGATAAGAACAATCTCCCAAACAGAATAATAAATTTGTCTTTCATTCCAAATGTACCGACCATCGATTCTCAACAGTCTCAACAGTCTCTGTCGGTAGAATATGTATAATCCTTTTGGAAAAAGAAAGTTAGAAAGCATTAACCCGACCATTCTACCACTGCAACAAAGAATGAAATACAAAAAAAGCAAGTTGATGCTCATGAACAAACAAGGGGTTCGAAGGATGCTGCAACAACTGCAGACCAGAAACTTATAGACAGTGTGGATGTTTGGCAGTATCGAAATATTACTGGTTACAAGGTACCCGACGATAGTCTGTTGTATCTAGTAGAATTTTTAGGTCGTTGTGTTACCAATCCTTTTGTAGAAGTGGAGTTTAAACTAGGACTCGTTGTTGAGCGTTCGGAAAATAAACGTGTCTTCTTACCAGTAGCTGCAGAGACACCCTTGTTGCCGGAATTTAATAACAAAGTGCGCTTTCAATCAAAGGTGGATTTGGTGAGATAAGCAAGATTGTCCTTATTCGTTTCTAATCCTTTTTCTGTTTCTATAGTCAGCCTTTAAGCACTTGAATACTTTTTTGAACAGAAGGGTAGAAGATTCTACCAAAGAAAATTATATAGGCCCTCCTATATATTATCAACGGATACAGGAGATTGACAGACGATATACTGATAATATAAGAGAAACAGTACCGGCTAATAAGGCTACTCAGCGGGAGTCAGGAGAAGAAGGCAGTCGGTATGAAACGTTGGATCTGTGTCGTTGAATTACTGAATGGTCTCTTCATAGTTGCATCTCTAAACGACGTATAGACGATCTTAATTTCCTTTCTCCTCGAACTGCGTATGATTTTCGTTGCAGTTGTTCCGTAGAAGAGTCCTGTACTCCTCCAAAAGGTGTGCGCCCCTTATCAGAAAGGCAAAAAAATCGTCTTTCTTATCGCTGTTATCCTGTTCAGATGGAAATAACTACTGTAGGTACTTACTATGCTAGTTTGTATAATATTTTAACAATTTCATTAGGTATTTTCTTATGAGACGATAGACGGCGATCCACCAAAACCTGTTGGAGAACCAACTCTTTCATATGAAGTCGAAGTTGAGGTCATGAAAGAGGCTCATTTGTACGAGGCTTGTGAAAAGATGCGACGTGGAGAACCTCACTTGGTTTTTGAAATAGCAGAAAGTAAGTAAATACAGGCAAACTTAATAGCCTTTATCCCCATAGAACTGACATCTTGAAGGTTTATTGGATAATGTTCGTTATCTAAGTAGATTACTTGCATACAAATCTGCCTAGTGTATATTATATTTCAGAAATGAGATGTCGCCAACCTATCAGCCATAGAACAACAATATTCGTTAGATAGTGTCGTGACAGAAAGACGCCGTATATGTTTGAAAATATAAATTGAAATGAGCCATACTAATGATGTAACAAACAGGCGCATTAGTTTCATAGACTTTTTGAAAGCTTGAAAGCATCAGTCTTGCAACGCAATATGTTAACAGGTGTTGCAATCAATTGGAACATGCTTAAGGATTCAGATTTAGGTTCATTCGAATATGTTTCAAACATTTGGTAGAGAAACTACTGCAAAAACATACAAGAAAGATTTATTTATATCTCTTGGGTAATACAACTGGTAGACAGCTTGGTCTCATTTTCACTGTCTCTTGGACGGAAGGAGAGACAAAGGACAAAGAGGAAATGAAGAAATCGAAACAACGAAATAATAAGAATGAAATGAACAGCAATAAAAGTCGAACTCGTGACAGCGATGATGAATATGTCTATCTTTGTTGGACACGTAGCAAGTGCACTCGTCGTGTGGAAACCTTTGTGGATCATTCTGACAAATATACTGGTAAATAACGAAAATAGCTTGGAAAAGAATGATAATCGGTTTTCTTAGAATATCACATCTCTAGGAAATTCGAGATGATTACAATGAAAAAAAACTTCATGGATGGTGTCAAGACTTTTATCAAAGAATTATTAAAAATGCGGTTAGAAAAAATGCAGGATAGGCGCCATATTTGTGTCCAAACCAAAGAAAATTTGTTCCAAGACGTACACAGTTTTTAGAACTTTCTTTTTGGGAAACTTCGAACGAGAACGTTCTAAAAACCCAGAAAAATTTATTTGTCCGGACCCTAGAAAACGGCATTGTCCTTTCCAACAATAACCTTGTTGATAGAGACACAATAAACTTTCTGCTACAGTTTATTGTCCTTATAGTTATAAGACTGCCGAGAGGAGATGATGAATGAAACAGACGGAATTTTCAAGGAAGAGATGACTGGATAAAGATTATAAGGAAAGCGTTTTATCATAGAAAGAAAATGATAGAACAAGGACTTTGTACTTTTGATAGTTCATCGAATAGTTTTCTTTTGAAGCAAATCAAGCTCTTCCTTTGGTTATGAACAATGAAACTGCTCATGAAAGCAAAAGGAAATTATCAAAGTTTTGGTCCAAATTAGAGTGGCCCCAATGCAGACATCAATGAGTGAATTTCTCACACGTCTATTAATGGGAAGAATTGGTTGTATTGGTTCTCGTATAGAAAACAAGCAATAACCTAGGATCATTTATCGAAACAGTTGTATTCCATCAAGTGAATGTAGAGTAGCTGAATAGAGTCTGCTTAATTATAGCATATTCAAGCTTAGAAAAGGTTTTCTTGTAGAGTTAGTAAAGAGAAATGGGGACAGACCAACGTGCTTCCGGGGACTCAGTATTGCCACCTGGATTAGACAGTGGAGACTTGGTTCTTTTTAATCGTCGCTGCCTATCCATGTCACCTTATGGTGCCTTGATTTGTGGCATGTCCAAGTTATTCAGTAGAAGTCGCTGGGATCATGTCGGTCTCATTGTTCGAGTAGATGATGGTAGCTTGCACCTTTTAGAAGCAAATATGGGAGGAGTAAAGTTGAGACCTCTCGAAGAACGCATCAAACGAAGTCACGCACATGAAATAGCAGTGAGACGTCTTTCTATGGTTCGAACGGAAGCTTTTAGAAAACGCCTTTTAGAGTTTGCTCATCGAGTAAGTTTATTTGAGAATAGTGGGCCTTTTAAAGAGCTATTTACCATTGTGTGACCATATTAGACTCTAAACATTCCGTATGAAACAAATACAGGAAGTTTGCTGAGTACCGTTATTGATCCTGTTGATAAACAGGAACGAGAGAGATTGCATGCATTGTTGCTAGAAAAGAAGACACAACTGAATGAAATTGATCTCGAGTTGAAAGAAGGAGCCCTAACTGCTTTTCAGAGACGCTCTTTAGTAGCAGAAAGAACTCGTGTGATGGGCAACGTTCAGGCTTTGGAGGGAAGGTTACCAGAGATAATGAAAGGAAAGACACCGTTTGAGGGAAAAACCGATTTGAGTCGCGTGTTTTGCTCAGAATTGGTTGCTGCTGTTTATCAACATGTGGGATTACTTGACACTTATCCCCCTGCAGGAGGTTATGCTCCAAAGGACTTTTCATCCGAACAAACTAATCCTTCAGGATTGTTGCTTTTGAAAGGAGCTCGTCTTTCCAATGAAATATTTATTCGAGGAAATGGAAAGAATGAAAAATCTGTGAATGTCTATATTGCATCGGATTCCAATGTACTTCCAAGTCCGGACTCGAAACTTTGATACGAGATGTACTGAAACGTACTCCTATTGACTCCATGATTACTGATGAGTATCGTCGGTCACAATTTATTTCTTCCTTTTCTGCAAAGATTGTAGAAGCGGGAGAAGTAATATTTTATCAAGGACAATATGGAGAAGCTTTTTATATTGTTGAGTCTGGTACTTTGGATCGATTCATCTGCAAAGATGGTGGGGATGCTGTATTAGTATCAACTATAGGATCAGGAACTGCTTTTGGTTTGTATGGTTTGATGTATAACACAACAAGAGCTGCAACAGTAAGTAGTGCAACAAAAAATATTTAAAAAATAAAGCATATTGATGAGAGTATTTATGACGACAGATTCGAGCAAGAGAACGTTGTTTACTGTGGAAAATGGATAGAGCTACCTACGAAAGATTTGCGGTTGATTTTGCTAGTTCAAAAACATTGAAGACATACATTGATAGAAGAAAGTTGCAACGTTATGTTCGTAATCATTTTCTTTTTCGTCATTTGGATAGGATATCCTCTCAAGAACTTGAAGCATTTTTTGATGTCAAGTTTCAGCCATCAGAAATTATCTTTGAACAGGTAGTATTCATAATTGTTTTTTTTACTGGAAAGCTGATTTGTTATTCATAAAGGGTCAGTTGGGTGATAATTTTTATATTATAAAGAGTGGAGAAGTAGAACGATTAATAAAGCATCCTGATGATGACAAAGAAGTTGTTGTGGGCACATTAAGACCCGGACAGTCTTTTGGTGAACTTTCGCTTATGTTTGATTCTCCACGTGGTTCTACAACTAGGGCAAGAACGGAAGTTGAATGTTGGGCTATCAGTGCAGAAAACTTTCAACGTCTTCATTTAGGAAGTGGAGCAAATTATCTCCATCGTATCTTTATAAAGCATGCTAGTGTTGAACTCAACCATACGAGATACATGACTGCGGAAGATTTGATGAAGTTTGCACAGATTCACCGATTGGACCCGGAGGTAAGTGTATCAGATGACTATTTTGTAGAAATATTTACCCACAAGATGTATAGGAAAGGGACAGACTTACTTTTATTTTATTGGCATTGGTGACCAACAATCGTAAAAGATATTTGGATGACACAGCTTATTCCACTAAGTTTTTCGACCAAACTACTTTTTCTCCTACATGGAATAAGGAGAGGGAGTCGATGAAACTTTCTTCTTCTGTTTCCAAAAACATGTTGATTGATTTTTGGGAGTTTGTTCGTTTTGATATACTTATCAACCAACCAGAAGCAGAACTAGAAGCAGCCTTTCGTTTGGTGGATAGAAATAATAATGGTTCTATTGGCTTGGATGAATATCAAGACCTGATTGCTCGTTATGGTCAATTTGACCCCGTAAGTGATACAACTTTTCATCTTTAATGATATGTCACGAAGCATAACATCTTTGTTGATAAAGGAAGCTCATAAAACTTTAGAAACCAAGAGTAATGTGTTGAGAAAATTATTTGGAAGGGATGGTCGGCATGCTGCTAGTTTTGAAGAATTTGCAAGTGTTGCTCATGAGATATTACCTTCAAGTTTATTAAGTGATATCCGTAAACTGTCGAATTATATTTTACAAGAGTCAACAACAACTTCAGAGGATGACTCAGAAAATCAGTACATTACGGATTCCTTTACTGACAATATCAAAAGACTTTCTCCGTTTTGGACATTTTCGCAAGTCCAATGGAAAGGTACGTATCTTTTTGAGAATATGGTGTATTGTTTTACTTAAATTCTTTTTAGAAAACATTCCAATCGATCCTGTTCACTTTGCTGCAGTGACAGTAGCCACAGCTTTATCGAGAACCACTGTTGCTCCTCTAGAACGTCTAAAGATACTAATGCAGTTACAAAAGGTTCATGGATATCCTACAGAAAATAATCATTTTCGTCGTTTTAGACAAGGTTTTGCACAAATGATTGCTGAAGAAAAAGTGAGAGGAATGTTTCGTGGGAACGGAGCAAATGTTTTACGAGTTGTACCTGCCACGATGATTCAGTTATCGTGCTTGCAGATGTTTACAAAGTACTATGAAATGCTGAGAGAAGATAAAGAAGAGATACCACAGACGAGTGTGGAAACTTTTCTACTGGCAGGAAGTGCTGGAACCGTTGCTGCCATTGGTGTTTATCCTATGGACCTCATGCATACTTTATTGGCAGTTCAAAACAAGCGTCATCAACCATATGGCGGTATGTATGATTGTGTGAGAAAGGTTTATCAACAACAAGGTAAGTTTGGATGGTCTATGGCATATTTACCAAAACATAAATAACTCATGAGAGGAAGGAATAAGAGGATTTTATCGAGGTGTCACTCCAACAGTGTTGGGAGTATTTCCGTATATTGGTTTGAGCTTTCTTATTTATGAAAATTGCAGACCATGGCTTCCTTCTCAGAATAATGAGTCAGGAAGACCTTTAAAAAGTGCAACCATTTTAATGGGAGCAATAGCTTCGTTCGTTGGCCAAGTTGTGACATATCCAATGGATACTTGTCGAAGAATAATGCAAGCAGAATTGGTATCATCAACGCCCATTACTTCTCGTTCCGTTCGTCAAGTTGTCATGGGTCTTTACAGACAAGGTGGAATTCGACGTTTCTATCGAGGACTTTTACCCAACACCCTAAAGATCTTGCCTGGTGCAACCATCAGTTTCTTTGCTTACGAATATACCAGACAATTCATAGAAGAAATATCCAAAGCTCATAGCATTGTTTCCCAACCACAAAAGACGTGATACGAGAAAAGAACCACCACCTTTTGATATATTCAACGTGTATGTATGACATGCATCAGAACAACACTTGGGGCTCTTTATCATAAACACAGTGAAAAGAGTCCAATGTCTTGTTTTTGTTACAATAGTAATCTTATATAAATATGATAACATTTTAGGTCACTATGATGATATTTTAAATGCATCAATAAGTAAGCCCATCATAAGACCCACTTTAAACCCATTCAAAAGTCGCAAACCATAAGAAGGATTGGAATATTGATAATAGTATCGCGTATAAATTTCCGTCAACACTGCCAAAATTCCTATAAAAGACGCCCAAGTGCTTTCAGTCCAGTCACATATATCGGAGGCCATCGTACCTGCTATTAATGGGTCTAGAACAGAGAGGGCTCCAAAGACCAACGTGATACTACTGGCACAAGTGAAACCAAACAACATGGCCAATAAACCATAAAATAACTGAGATTGAGGAGTAGCCCTATGAAGTAAAAAAGAAAATCGTCTATAAACATCAAACTGATACGACGTACCCTAACATATCCAATCTGCGTTTTATTCGCCACCAAAAATAACGATTAAAAGAAAATTCGGTAGAGGTTGGAAAGTCTTTTTTAAAATCTTCTTCCAATTTTTCATCAACTTGACCACTTTTTGACAAGATACCAAACAGAATTCGTAATAGCAGAAGTTGCACAGTCGATGGTGGGCTGTTCTCTTCTTCTCCTTGTGTTTGGTCTGTGTCTTCCGAAGCCATCATATTGAGTTTCCAAAGTACACAACCACCTCTTCCACTTTGTTTTTCAAGTATTTTTAAAAAATTGCAGTAGTTCTTTGTTCTTCTCGTTTTCAACCGACGCAAACGAGACTTTGTGGGATCTCTTGTCTTTTCAAGCATAGGGACGACCAGGAAGCTCAGCCCATGACTCATTGTGTCCAATCGACACAAAGAGGTCTGATACCCTAAGAAAGACGGAAAGGCAACGAACCCTCATGCTCGTCGACGATCGCATGATTGAAATTTCCGTTTGCATTGAATTAGTTAATAGTCAAATTTACAATTGTCAACCTTGATCAGGTGTGATTGTCAGTCACTCGTTTTTGTTGATCTACAAGGTCCTAAACAGGATGGAAAGCACATCTATGCCATTAAAGCATAGTTGTTCGTCTCAATACATGTCAGATACCTGTGTTGTATGCTTGGACTTGGCTGCTGATGTGGAACTGAAGCCTTGTACACACGCTGTTCTCTGTCGAAGATGTATTTGTCGTCTGGATGATGGAAAATGTCCTATTTGTAGAACAAAAGTAGACAAAATACGTCTTCGTGGGTTCACGGACATCTATAGTTTTCACGGGATAGTGGAGAGATGGAATCAAGAGACAGTGGAAAACAGTGAAAGCAATAGGAGTGTGGATGCAATCCAGAAGGACTCGACAGATAGCAAAGTAAAATTTACTGCTCATTACGAAGCCAATGAATTGAAGGACAATCAACAGCAACTACCACAGGACTCTTATGTCTTCTCATTAGATGCTGTTTTGCAAAAGCGAAGGCAGCATGAAGAATATATCCGAAAACATACCTATCAAGTTGTGTTTACCGGTTGCAAGGATGTGGACTATTTGTCGTTTATGACTTGTCTTCAACAATTATTTCCTTTAAAAACTCAACCTTTCTGGCAACATGACGAATGGGAATGCTCTTCTCCACTTCTTGAAAGTGTTCAACCAGCCACAACTTTACAGAAACAAAGGAGGCTTTGAATACAGCCGAAACACAAACCTTAGAGAAACTGGTTGACACCTATTCTTCAATGGAAGCTTACCTTCCAAATGCAGAAATTGAAGGCTTCCCGGTGCATTTTGAAATTTTATCCATTTGGGAATTGTTATCGAAACTCCGAATCCAACCAGAAACTTGTCCAGATCTAATCGTGCTTTGTTGTAATGCCCTGTCACAAAAATCTTTTGATGAGTTGCTTTCTTTAGATGTATTGCTACGCACCCGATATGCTCCTGGGAAAAGTAGAATGTGGTTAGTACTCAACTATGACGAAGTTCAGATTGAACATTCACGTGATGGAATACCAATGCACATCATTGAAAGAGAATTTGCTAGAATTCCATTGAAGGAGAAAGCTTCAGACTTGTTCTTTATTCGAGGAAATAATGTATTGTTTAAATTTTGGCACAAGGAAGTAGCATATCATATCCTTCGTGAGGCACGAAAGGTTCGTCGCTTGTCAATAGCTGAAGAAAACATAAGTAGAGAAAGGCAACGTTTCTGTTCTTGTATGTAGTTAGTAATTGGTGTCGTTCTCTTTATCTGTGTGTTTACGAATCATCATCATCCATAAGGTTTTATATTTCTTTTCATAGACATTATATAATAATAGATGCTTTGTTTTCTATTTTATTAAAATAGAAAATAAAACCATATTGCCATGATGTTTGTGAGAAGAAAGTTCCTTTTTGTAGTTTTATAAAAACGTTTATTTTGTTTTTGTGATTTTCGTCTTTTATAAACTATCTACATGTCGAGTAACCTCCAATTGTTATTAAACACTATCTTGTCCGGTTGTCGTTTTTCACTAAACATGGCTGTTTCGTGTTGTGGGTATGATAAAGTTTCCTTAATACTACTTGAGCCAACATCAAGCTACTGCTTAACAAGTAACCACATTTCAACAATAATAAGTATAATAGCAAGTAGAATCAATGAACTGAATAGATGTCGCTGATGTAACCAAGTCTTCCAGGAACTCGTATCAACACAACTTTCATCCGTAGAAATACAAGAACAGGAAGATGATGAATGCTATTTAATGAGATATAATTCGTTAATAAGCACAATAAAAGAAATACGAAATGCTAACCTTGGAAGAGATTGCACAAACCGACTGACTTGTACTAGAGACAGATTTGGTTTCTTCTCTACAAGTCAACGAGGAATCATTTCGTTGCCATCGACTTTGAATAATACGAAAGAGTAAATAGAAACTATTGACTGTTTCTTCTCGTAAATAGGATTCGAAAATGGAACGGAACCATAAGAATCGAGACTTCCATTGCAAACGACAAAATACTTTCGCAATACAGCCCGAGTCATTTGCATTGTCAAAAGAATCCTTCAAATTGATTACTTCCATTCTAGTCTGTAGTTCAAAACAACGTTTACAAGCAACATCTAGAAATTTAGTTTTACTTTCAATCTATATAAATGAAGACTGTTATTTACTTCATGAACAAGAAAATAGGAAAGCTATGACTCACCAATAATTTGCTATTATCTGGAGACAATGAGAATCGTTGCATTTCGGAAATCCTTACGTAGTTGGTTCCCAAAAGCCAAGATACCAACTTGTGATGGATAGGAGTGTGATAAGAAATGGTTCTTGTACAGCCAAACTTGTCATTTCTATACCATTTACTGCATTCCAATCCTTTATGAGACAATTGTTGATGAAATTCCTCAAATATGGAACCACATATAGACTCTAATTTCTTCCTTTCTGTTGAAGTGATATATAAAAGATCATTATTCTGAAACTTCTTAGATACACAACTCAATGTCGGAGTATCTCCACTAGCTAATATCTCTCCAAATTCAACAGCAGATAAAGGTAATTTCTGATACATAATCAAGTCTTCAGGATCTCTAAATGATACTGATAGCATGCTGTTTATAGTTAAGTCTTCTTCAACATTTTCTACTTCAGTATTTTGTTAGTCTTAGTAGAATGAAGCGAAATTTCTGGTAGTGACTTACCCACTGTATCAACCTCACTTGTATATAGAATCTTTGGAGAATTCTCCTTGCTATTAGAATGATAGGTTCGTTTCAACGTTTCTAATACAAGTTGATTGCAATCCGATAAGTCATCCGAATGACCAAGACGGAACATATTCCATAATACAAACTAATTGACATTAGCATAATGAAGGAGCAATATAAATTCACAAGCATACTATCTGGGTATAAATATCATTTCTAGAAGACAGACTTGTGAATATAATGGCCTTTTCAGTATGGAAAGATATCTTGACTCCTCCGTGTAATAGAAAACCCGTGTTAACCATTGCAACATTTGTTATTTTATCCAAGGCAATGGAAAAACCTAGATTGTGCTGGAAAAATCTTGTATAGAAAACCAGGAAATGATTGAGAAGAATCAGCGTTCCTCTGGTCAATGATTTCCCATCAAGGCTACAATGGAATGAGCTTAGAATAGTTTCTGTTCGGGGAATATTAAAAAATGAATATATATCGAACTTGATATCTTTCGTAATTGAAGTGCTGGATAATTCTTCTTGTTGGGTTGGGGAAGTTGAGGAAGTCGACCGTCGGTCAGCCTGTTCAAGGGCTTCACTGGACTTTTCTTTGTATTTATCTAAGCTTATTCTAGTCTTTGATGCTTCTGACTTTGTATCTTCCATGTCGTTTGCTTCAAAGTTATTCGGAATAGCAAGTCTCTTGAGTTTTCGTTGTTTGAGAAGAAGAAACATAAAAGGCACGTGCAATTCTGGGAAAGCAGATGCCCAAAAATGATCTCTGCTGGGTTTCCCCTGGGGATAGGGTTTTCCATTTGTTGTCTTATGGGTCAAAAAGACCACAAGATGAAGAAAGAGCATAGACAAGGGATAAACCAGTTCATATTCTTCACATGAAAAGAAGCTTGTATAATGATATGTTTTTTTGGCTGAAAAACTGGAACAACAGTTGAATTATAAAATTAGAATTGTCTATCAACACCAATAGTGGAACAGTTATATAATGGCATGTACTCTTTTAACATGTTCTATTTTTGGAAAAACTTTTTCTAATCATCTCAACGTTTTCAAAGAAATGGTTTTCGATTGGATTGGCTTATCACAGCTGGTCGTCAATTGGGAAGAGGCCCAATAGGAATGATCTTGGAGAGTGACTAGCATTTTATTCTTTTTTTTCGCACTTATAGAGCGCTTTCAAATTCGTTGTTCTACAATGACCAACTCACCAGTACACAAAATAAAGAAGAATGCCTTGTCTGGCAAACAAGAGACTCAAGTTAACTATTATGTTTACGCAGTTGGTATCCTGCTATTGGCAATAGCTTGCAATGTAATTTTTGGAGTTTATAACACAAGGAAACAGCAAGCCACAAGTAAGGTGTTGAAATTGATAGTGAAAAGGACAAACACATCAACCATTGGAAAGGACTATATGAACAACTTGCTCAGCTAAAAATTTCTAGAAACGAAACCAACAAAACTTCGTTTGTTATCAAGTCAACTAGAGTTATGACACCTTCAGGTTTGTGAGTATATGAGGTTTAAGTTCATATAATATATGAGATGTGTAGGAATTCTTCCAAAAGCAATACTGATCAACGTGAACGGTTCCATACAAGACGTGGTTGATATGTTAACAGTTCCTCCCTTCTTAGGTCCTATTTATGATTATGGACGTCTTTTAATAATGCCAGGACTCATTGATGTTCAGAATTATAATGAAATGTTTAATTGGTAAGTTCCTTTCGGAAGAAAATGTATTGGAACTAATACCATCGAGGAATATCACATCTGTACAAGATGGAGTGACTACTCGTCTCGTTTATTTTTCGGATAAACAACGAGAAGTTTTGTGGAAAACCAATTCTCTATGGGATTACTGTATCGAATCATCTCAAAACTTTGTATCGACTGGTTTTATTTCCTTAGCACAAAGGAAGACAAGCTCTGTGGGTGACAGCGTATGTGTTTATGAAAAAGTTAGAAAAATATTTGACTTTTCTCATAGAAATGTTTGGATGAAGTTTATTGGTGCTTGAACAAGAATGAAAGTAATAGGGTGCATTCTCATATTTTCTCTTTTATTGATTGGCATGCCTTCTCTATCAATGATACATTGGATGTATGTGTCAAGCTTATCTTATTATGGAGCGAATTTAAATTGTATATTTGCTATAGGATCTTCATCCAGTTAGGAAACTTGTGAAAGATAGCAAATGTGCTGTACAAATTCCATTCCTATCATCATTAAAGACATTAAAAGCTTTTTGTGGTTTACAGCAACACAGTTCCATTTCTTCATATCGTGCGGTGTGTCTTTATTCAATTTTACGAGAATTGGAAACCAGGAAGGTTGATGAAAGAAGCATGTCTTTAACAGATTGGGAGTATTGTTTAGATTATTTCTGGAATGATTGGGACTGTCTAATAGATGAAATGACAGTAGAAGAATTATCTCAGCAAGACATGTCCAAGGATATGGTAAATACTATTGTTTCCGATACATTTGTTACTTATTAGTAAAATAGTATCGGTTGCCTATACTTTGGACCATTTCTCAACATTTAGGAATCCAACTTGCTGCATTTTATCATTATGCAAGTCGCAAACCAGCTGAAATTTTCCATCTTGATCAAAAAGGAAAAATTGAAAAAGGTTATGATGCGGACTTGATCATTTGGAGTCCAGAAACAACCCAAATGTTCCCAGAAGCACTTTGTAGACAATTTTCGTATTTATGTGATGCTTTGAACCATACTTTGAAAGGAGTTGTAAGTGTTTGTCTTGTTCCATCTTGTGGAAGATTTAGACAAGGCATGTAACAGGTGATGGATACATGGATCAAGGGCAATCGATTGTAGAACGAAATGACTACGATGTTGGCAGAGGATGAGACAAAGGAAACGGATCAAGTCCTTTCAGAGAAGAAAAAAACAAAAATGGAGAAGGAAAGACAACGTTGTGAACGTTTAAAGAACAGAGCGTTACAAAGGTACTAACTATTATTTGTATTCGGTCACCTTTGTGGTAGATATACTTGATCGTATCTATGTGTTTAGGGATAACCGTGTCAAATTCATGTTAGAGCAAATAAGAAAGGCAGGATGCTATCTTCGTAAGTAAAGTATTTGTTGCGGGAATTGCTTGTTATGGCTCCAACTCAACTGTTGATATTTCGTGTCTAGCTGAGGAGAGGATTCGCTGTCAAGTTTGTGAAGCTTCTGTAGGAGGAGGATTTCAAGACGATGGGAGTGTTGTTCTTTGTTCAAATCACTTGTTATCTCAGGTATTGTATTCAAGTCTTTAAAGACTTTTGAAACTTAAAAGGATAGTGGTTAACTGGTTGCTTATTAGGATCACGCTAATATTACTTTGGTTCATGAACTTGTTCATGCATTTGATCAGTGTAGAGCGCATGTCAATTGGTCAGACTGTACACACCATGCCTGCAGTGAAATCCGTGCAGCTGCTTTGAGTGGTAGGAACTATAGGAAATACTTAATTGATGGAAAGACAGACTATTCGTTCTAGGAGACTGTGATTGGAAACGAGAAATTTGGAGAGGAAATTTTCGTCTACAAGCACAATTTCAAAGATGTATTCGCAGAAGAGCAGAAATATCGGTTCGAATGAACCCTAACTGTTCACCAGTCCAAGTATGATCGGAACAATCTCCTTTTGTACAAACATAACCAAACATTTGTAGGCAAAAGAAGCAGTAAATCGTGCCTGGGAAATTTGTTTTGCGGATACAGCGCCATTCGAAAGCATTCCGTAGTGATTCATAGGTTTTGGAGGACGAGTTGGAAAGCTCGACCCGTATGATTTTTGATCACCTACTTTGTTCATAAGCTAATTACTCTCATTTAAATGAGTTGTATGCATGCCTTCCCAATCTTATGCAACATGTTCATATACATGGTCACATGTATATTTGATATACCCGTCTTGCCAGAAATTTCCTATGAAAAAGTTTGATATAAACAATGGCTCATGATTGTTCATGGAAAGCTGATACCTGAGTTGTTAGAAACTGATCTTTGTTTTGATAAAGGCAGTGAAGAATTTTTTGTAGTTTTTCTGAGTGATCTTTTTTGCTACGATATTGCCTCTGTCAATATTTATATTGAGTCACTAGTGGAATAAACGGAAGAATAGTCAATTACCGGTAAAGTATCCAACACAGCCTGTAGTGTCCGTTCCTATCAGAATTACTTGTTTAGAAAAAGATACAGTCCTTTCTTCATAGGAGTTCTTACAAAACTTGCATGCTTTGGTTTCTTCTTTGATTTTACATGTTGATTCGTAGAAAGGGGTTCCCTTGATAATTCAAATTAAGCAGAATGTTAACCATATACAATGCAATATGCGTACAATTGGCTGGTTTCCTGACTCAACATGAAACTAGAGTCTTTTCTATAACACGATAGAACCATTGCTATTGCTTGGGCATGAACCTTGGATTGGAAGAAAAAGCGAGTTGGCTTGCTTCGTCTCATCTGGTAAAAAAGCTGTACAGATTACCTCGTGAAACGACTGAAACTTATCAACTGTAGAATTTATAGCTTCTAATTTCGGGACGCATGAGGTTAACCTGTGGCAAGCAACTAAGAGACGAGCAAAGTTGGCCGAATATTTCTTACATAGAGACCTGTGTGGCAAGCTGTTCAAACTTTCTAGTATATATTTTGATTATATGTCTATCTTGTACTTCAGGTGAACTTACTTTTGAATGCTATACAGGTCACTATCGTTCTCATAAGACGTCGTCATTGGTAAAGTATTGACTAGAGATTTTGTCAAAATTCGGAAGCAAAATTTGTAAAGCAAATCGAATTTGGCGCCATTTTCGCTATCATTTTTTACTCTTCATAGGCAACCCAAAAACAAGTTGATGGTGTCATGATGTATGTTTCATTTGCTTTACCTTCATCATATTTTCAAGGAATGCTTAATTGGACTCAATCCATTCATTCTAAAGACTCTCATTGTCCTTTGTAATAAAGACGCACGCTATTCGGCGCCGATTTCTCAAATTATTTGTTGCCAATCAAAAAGCATTGGGTCGACCGCCCGGAAACACCGATAACTAAAACAGTGTGATGTTTAACGGGTTCGGAGGTTTTGGAGGCTTCGGAGGTTCTGGCGCCTCTAGTTCAAGGAGAAAAGACGTAGACAATAAACGTTACTATGAGTTGTTGGGTGTTTCTCAAGAAGCATCCAAGGACGAAATAAAAAAGGCTTACAGGAAGCTGGCCATTAAGCTTCATCCAGACAAGGGAGGGGACGAAGAAAAGTTTAAGGAAGTGACACGTGCTTTTGAAGTTTTATCTGATGATGAAAAAAGACATATTTATGATCATATGGAGAAGAAGGTCTCTCCCAGGAAGGAATGAGCAGTGGCATGAATGCTGAGGATATTTTTGAAGCGTTTTTTGGTGGTGGACTATTTGGCGGTTCAAGGTCTCGTAGTCGTGGTCCTAGAAAGGGCGAAGATGTTGTGCATGCACTAAAGGTGACGCTCAGTGACCTTTATAACGGCAAAACTTCAAAACTAGCTTTAAATCGCCATAGAATATGTACGAGTTGTGATGGGAAAGGAACAACTCATCCCAGTGGAGTGACTCGCTGCAAGACTTGTAACGGGCAAGGTGTTCGTGTCCAAATTCGTCAGATTGGTCCTGGTATGGTTCAGCAAATGCAGTCTGTTTGCCCGGATTGTAGCGGCAGTGGTGAGTCAATTAAAGAGAAAGATAAATGCCCCAAGTGCAAAGGCCAGAAAGTCGTGAAAGAAAGAAAAGTTCTGGAAGTATACGTTGAACCCGGAACAGAACATGGACAAAAACTGGTTTTCTCCGGAGAGGCTGATGAAGAACCAGGGACACTGCCTGGAGATGTTGTAGTAGTCATACAACAGAAGGAGCACGAAATATTCAAACGAAAAGGTAGCAATTTAATTATGGCCAAAGATATTTCTTTAGTAGAGGCGCTTTGTGGAGCAGTGTTTACTGTTGAACATTTAGATGGACGAACACTGCTTGTGAGGACAGAACCGGGCACTGTGCTTGAACCTGATAGTGTCAAGACGATTCCTGGGGAAGGTATGCCTGTTTACAAGAATAGAACCTTGAAAGGAAATCTCTTTATCAAATTCTGCGTGAAATTCCCAGAATATTTGTCCGAAGAACAGCGTGCACTTGTTGATCGCGTTTTGGGTCCTCGTCCAAACCCTTCGCTTAATGGAAAGGAAGAGTTGGAAGAAGTTTCCATGATTGACTATAGACCAGAACATGGCAATGACGGTCAAAGAACAGAAAATGCTTATGATGAAGATGAAGAAGGAGCGGAAGGTCCTCGTGTACAATGCGCTCATCAATAAATAAGAAAATATTGGAAATTATTATATTTCGAAATACATATAGCGGCATGAAAGACAAATGTATTTTTGAAGATTGCATACCAAAATGAGAATAAATTTGCCATTGTTTCTTTTGTCAACACCATTTGATTTTATTAACAAATATGAATGGATTTATAATGCTTCTGCGCCAGAAATAATTTCGATAAGTTCTCCAGTAATAACCGCTTGCCGCTGACGATTATAGGTTAATGTCAACTTTTGATACATGTCAGTTGCATTCCTTGTGGCGTTATCCATTGCTGACATACGAGCAGCTTGTTCCGAAGTTGCATTTTCCAATAACGAATCAAACAACTGAATTGCAAATTGAAACTCATACAGGTCTGTAAGCATTTGAGCAGAATCCATGTCTGATTCAAATTCATAAGTATCAAAGGTTTCTGCATGTTTTAAGATAATATCAAGGCCAGGAATTTGCTTTTGAGAAACTACTTGACTGATGGCATTCTTAAAACGATTATAGAAAATGACTGCAAAGTCGAATTTCTGCTTGAAAATCTCCTCTGCTATGACACATGTTTGTGCAAAATTAACAGGTGCTCTGAAAACATCTTTCACCGTTACTGTAAACAAGTTACGGTGCAGTCTTTGTAGTCCGTCTCGACCTTTATCACCGCAAAGCATGATTTCAAAGTGGCTTTCCTTATCTTCGTGTAACAATTTGCGAATTTCTCTAACAACATTACTGTTCACTCCACCACACAAACCACGATCCGACGTTACTGCAACGATAAGTTTCTTTCCCTTTGAAGCGGATTCTTTGTTTTCAATTTCTGCAAAAGTCGATTGCAAAAAGCTTTTTAGACCTGCTGTAAACGGTCTTGAGCTATCTTGTCGAGCTTGGACGCCTCTCAGCTTTGCTGCAGCAACCATCTTCATGGCTTTAGTAATTTTTGAGATGGAAGAAACCGATCGCATACGACTTCGAACAGCTTTCAAACTGACATATCTTACTTGGGTTCCGTTTCTGAACACACCGATTAAGTAAATTAGAAACACAACAAATAAACAAGGCATACCTTAAACCGCTACTCTGTTCTTTCAGTAGAGTGAAGGGCTGATCAGCAATAATTGCTCCCTTTCCCTGTCCTACCGCCGATTGGATACCAAAAGAGCTCCTAGTTCTAGCAGCAAGACCCTAAGAAGCAAAAAGTTCTTGAGCTACCATTCATCGTTCGTAGTATATTCTACTTACTAGGATACTTTTTTGTAAAGCTACCATTCGCAAGGTCGCTTGTTATATAATCCAAAAGTTCACCAGGAATGTTGACGTCCTTCTGAAACAGCAAATGAATTGAAAGAAGATTACCGATGGAGCAACGAACGTAATGTCAGCTTTTTAGGAGAGTTTGGTAACTGCTTCGAGTTGCAGTTGAATTTCGTTGAAACTTTGTAGGTGTCATATTTGCAAGTCGATAGACAAAAGATAGCCTTTCAACTGTACAAAATAGACACAAGGAAAGAACAAGTGGACCATGATTACTTCACAAAAGTTGACCAAATTGCAATTGCCGAAAGCATATTTGAAGATAGTTTGTGACTCGGAAACCAAAAAAATGTTATCTGTTGTTCTTGCAGAGTGTTGTCAATGTTTCAAAAGAAAGCTGCGAATATAACTGTCAATCTTTCTTTTCAATTTGGTTTTTACACGAGTAACTCGACAAAGGAAAAACCAATAAAAGTATGGGAATGATGGAAACTTTAATATGCAGCAAATGGGTTTCTCTTTATAAATGTCAAAACTTGATGAACTGCAACCCTCTTAAAGACGTCGAAAGTCGTAGTTAAAGATAAAGGATAATAATTGGAGTAGCGATTTTTTTAAGAGGCTCTCTGAGGAAATTGAAAACTCCGCAGTAAACGAAATTTCCAAAAATAGAAAACGTTTATCAGATATTTGTGAGAAAAATGCCATGGATGGGATGGGCGCCATGTGCTGTCTTTTGAAAATTTTAAAACCTTCGAAGCAAGAAGCTTGCAAAACTTAAGCCTCTGCTGGAGTTCTTTAAACGAAAGACAAGTTGACATGTATTTATTATACCGAAATGCAATGGTTTTTATAATCTGGTGTCCTTGTATCTATGTTAGTTTGATAAATGATGAATGGATAAAAGCCAACAAAATCTTTTACAACTCACAATTGACTTGAGAACCATAGCAAAGTTCTGAATGGAGCCTTTAAACAAGCTGGGCTTCTTACTTTGATCTCATAGCATAACACAGTAGAATAGTCCTTTTATGAGTCTCATGCAGATGGCTCTCAACATTCTGTAATTATTAGAGGAAGATTACAAATATTGTTTAAAAATCTGTAAAACAAGACTAGCAATTTGTTTTGGCTGACGATCATTTCATAGAAATCATATACACTGTAAGGAAAGACAGTATGTTTCCAAGAGCAGAAAGACATATAATAGTTTCTACCTGTCAGTCATGCTGGGGAATTTCTTACTCATGGCAACTTGTGTCGATTTTTAAATGCCGCAAGGCAAGAGATGCTTATGACAATAGAAACATCATTTCAAAAGGGTTTGAGAATTTTTTTTATGAAATAAACTTGTTCAAGAAGTATGAAACTTTTTCTATGAAAAGCAATGACACTAAACAACAGATTAACCTTTCTTTGGACTGAACTCAACCTTGTCAAACTTTCCTCACTGTCATGGCATGTAAAATGGGATTAGAAACATTGTGTTGTTAAGAGCCAAGTTGTTTTACTACACAGCTTGCGAACTTCAAAGAACATATTTTGTTGTTGAGATAGGCATTCACGAAGATTATGTTTCTGTAACAGTACAGTTAACATTGTTTCGGAGCATAACCTGTTTTTAGATTGTTGCACATCATGTTGAAACTATGGTCTGGAAGAGTCTGGGCCACTTACTCTAGAACAAGGCCAACCAGCCAGCATTTACCCATTGTCCACTACAAGTTAAAGTCTTGTTTTAGTATTGATTCGTTTCTTAACAAGCATGACACTGCTTTTCCATCGACCGCAAAGGCCGACTGTTTTAAAATCGTGGACAAAGAACTATCCAAGGAACCAAAACTACACATAGACGATGAAAACGTCGAAATGGAAGATACTGTGAAGTGGAATATGGTTGAAGAACGTATACCTGTAAAAAACCTGAAGAAAATCTTTCGTCTCTTGGCTAAAGATTCTTTTGCTCAAGAATACTTTCAGGACCACTCAGTACCGCTCTCGTTATTAAAGATGAAAAGTGTTTGCAGAGACGAAGACTTGCGTGCCAAAATTTCAAGTACGCTCACTGCATTGGAAAAGGATCCTTCTAAAATTGAGCAAACACTGAAAAATTTACAAGTTCATGGAGATAAAGAAAGTATGTTATTGGACAGTCATAAACAAATAGACATAGCCAGGGCTTGTTTACCATTCATTGCAACTCATTTGAAAGCAAAATATCCGAAAAAGACAGCTATACAGAAACATATTGGAAAGGTTGTTGATTTGAGTCACCCTGAGGATTGGTATCCATTGGCAAGACAATATCCAAAGAAGGTTATCTTACATATCGGTCCAACAAATTCTGGCAAGACTTATGAAGCTTTAAAGTGCCTAAGAGAGGCCGATTCTGGTATCTATTGTGGTCCATTACGTCTATTAGCTTGGGAAATTCACGATAGACTAAATAGAGGAGATGATACTCATCCCTCAGTTGCTTGTAATCTTTTAACAGGACAAGAAAGAGTTGAAATTCCAAATGCACGACATCTTTCATGTACTGTAGAGATGACACCTTTACAGAAAAGATATCAAGTAGGAGTCGTTGATGAAGTATGAATGTATTGATTTTGTGAAAAATGTTTGTTTCCTAAAGTGGTTTTGTTTTATGTATTAGGTTCAGCTTTTGGGAGATAATGAACGAGCCTGGGCATGGACTAGAGCAATTCTTGGTTTATCAGTGAATGAGTTGCACTTGTGTGGAGACCCTAGTTCAGAAACAATTGTTCGTCAACTTGTAGAAAGGACTGGAGATGATCTATCTGTAAAGGTAAGAAGGAATTTTACTCGATGATATCTATTTTTACCATTCTCCTAGTATTATCATCGTCTATCTCTTCTCGATATCGAAGACAAATGTCTTTCTTCCTCCAAGCAATTAAGACCTGGAGATTGTATTATTGCCTTTTCAAAACCTGAATTATTCCGATGGAAGGTAAGAATTTGATTTCTATTTTGTCAATTATTTTAGAATATTAAAAAGCATTAGAGTGAAATTGAGAGGGAAACCTCGTACAAATGTTCTCTTATTTATGGCGGTTTGCCTCCAGAAGTTCGACATCAACAAAGTCATTTATTTAATAGTTTGAACAACAATGATCGTGTTTTAGTTGCAACGGATGCAGTAGGAATGGGACTCAATTTGAATATTCGACGAGTATTATTTTCTTCTTTGCAAAAGTTTGATGGGAAAGAAATGCGTCCTCTTTCTGTTTCTCAAGTAAGACAATTCATAGAAACTAATTGAAAGCATTTTTTAAAAGTTTTTATTTAGATTAGGCAAATTGGAGGAAGAGCTGGACGATTTGGCTCATTGTTTCCAGATGGGTTGATTACTACAATGAAATTGGAAGACTTGGAATATGTTCAACAAGCATACTCATATGATTTGCCTGTCATATCTCAAGCAGGACTGTTTCCTTCTGCAGAAATGGTACAGTCTTTGGCTGAGCAATATCAGCACATGAAGTTTTCAGCTCTTTGGAAGGAGATTTCAAAAAGAGCACATGTAGGAGGCACTTTCTTTCTATGTTCATTGGATGAAGTCAAAGCAAGATCCGAAATTATTGAAGACTTGCCATTGTCTATTGAAACGAAATATTTATTATGCATGAGTCCGTTAGATTTAGATAATCATCGACAGTCTCTGGCATTTGCAGAATTTGCACGAGAACTCGCATTCGAAGGATATGTACGAATAACGAGAGCAATGAGCAAAGTATATCCTGCTGAAAGCTTACGAGAACTCAATCATGTAGAAAGTACCTATAAAATTTTGGATTTATACTTGTGGCTATCTAATCGTTTCCCAGATGCCTTTGTAGAGGTAGAAAAAGGTAAGAGAAAGAACATTCATGTTTTCTTTATTTGGTTGCTTATTCTTCCTCCTGTGTTGCTAGCACATTATCTCCGCAACCAGTGTTGTGCTGTTTTAGAAAACTGTTTAGAGTCCAAACATATAAAAGTTCAACAAAAAGAGCGTTGAAAGGACCAAATGAGCAGTTTTGATGTGTTTCTCTTTAAGCTGTAGAAAAACGGCCAAATGTCTCAAATTTTGAAATTTTATGATTGGCATATTTAAAGGCAATGCATGGAGAAGGAATGATACCCATAGTCTATTGCTTTCAATACCCATTAAGTTACAAACGATTTGAATATGAAAACAATAGCGAAAAGTGCTCCAACCAGTTCTTATGGTCAATATCGTTTAGATGAGTTTATTCAGTCACCCAATATCTTGGCAAAACTATCTCTAGCTTCACAAGAATTAACTGATGACAATGGCAATAGCTTGAAAACAGAAAAAGAGGAACGACAGATAGGAAGTCTTTGTGGTTATAAACAACAAACAACACAGGATGAGGAAGTAAATTATTGTACACCTCAAGATCAAGCTATCCTCCAGAGTTCCAGTTGTAAGTAATCCTTTTCATAATAATATTTATAGCTATCAATTAAACTTTATAGGTCCTCCTTCTTCACCTTCACCTAAAAGAATGCCCAAGTCATTTTACGACTCTCAATCTACTCAAGAGACAGGAACGCAACAGTCACAAAAGTCAGAAATACGAATGACAACATTTTTAAATAGTCAAGACTCCAGTTTATCTTCTCAGAATGGTATACAGATGCATTACAATAGATATATGACCGATATAGAATCATATTATCCAAGACATAGAGGAGAAGAAGGAGGAAGGAAACGAACTCGTCTATATAATGAAATTGAAAGAGAACCTCGTAAATGTATCAAGAATCCTTATATAGATAGACATCATGAGGTTGAAGAATCTGAAGGAAATGGAAGTATTTTATCGAGGAGAATAACAAGGATTGGTGTTGAAACTTTATCTTGTCGCTATATTCAAGACTTTGAAGAACTCGCCATTTTAGGAAAGGGTGAGAAAGGTGTAGTTGTAAAGGCTCGTCATAGGATTGATGGAGGCATTTATGCAGTGAAGATATCTAAGAAACTACTTGTAGGAAATGCTGCTCAACATGAAGCTCTGAGAGAAGTGCAGATATTGGTTGCTTTAGGTAGTCATCCAAATATTATTCAGTACTTTAGTTCATGGCTGGAAAATGATGACAAGATGATGTACATTCAAACGGAATATTGTCATGAGGGAGCTTTGTCACGTATGATTGGAAAGCCTCCTCCTTCTTCAGAGATATTATTTCGTATGATGGGAGACATTTGTAGAGCATTGAGTTTTATTCATTCAAAAGGCATTGTTCACATGGATATCAAACCAGATAATGTGCTTTGTTCCAACAACACATACAAGTTGGGAGATTTTGGTTTAGCTTGTTTTGCAGATAGGTCAGATTTTATGGGACAGGAGGGTGATTCGAGATACCTTTGCAAGAGCATGTTGAATACATCTACTGCCAACTTTAAAGCAGCTGATATATTCTCACTAGGAGCAATGATGTTAGAAATAGCTATTGGGAAATGTCTTCCTAAAAGTGGAGAAGAATGGCATAAAATACGAAACAGTGAAATTGACTCTCAACTGCTACAACACTCTTGTGGTTCACGTCTTTCAGCACTCATTCGTTGGTGTCTTTCTCCAGATCCGACAAAGAGACCTCGTGCTGAAGAATTATTGACTCGTTTTGAACCAAATATAGAACGAGTCTTTGAAATGGAACAACTGTAAGGAAATGTATTTTGTGAGTTATTTTTGTTTGATTGAGGTTTCCTTAAGGTTGTTACAGCAAAAGACAATACAGAAAGAATTGGAACAGACTTTGGTATCCAAACAAGAAAGAATCAAACGTCTGGAGGATACTTTAAGAGAAATTTGTGCAACACAAGAATAACTTGAGGTCAAGTCAATAACGGTGTCATATTGTCTTGGAAGCCCTATGACTTTGTATAAACTGCCAATGCAACACTTTTATTTCAGTGTTGTTGAACCTTTAAACACACACACAAGGCTCAGATAAACTATCTTGTGTCAAAGAGACAAGAAGACAATAGTCTTCTTTTTACACAGTTATGGAGCACTTGAACTGATGGCACCAATTATTGCGACTTTTTATCTTCTTGCCTCGTTGGTTGTGCTTCAGGAGTTGAATGGATTATGAAAAAGGTACCAACAATAAAAATCAGTCCTAAACATAACATTGCTGAAAACAGCAGCCAAAAGTTTTCCATTTCCCATCGCCTGTAACTACTGTTGGGGTCTAAAAGTTGTTCAAAGAAACCTCCTTTTCCTGTACTTTTCTTCACTGTCTCGACAAGGTCAGCAGCACTTGCTTCGGTTATAACACATAAAGTGGATAAAAAAAACCACAAAGGGCAATGTTTCCAAGACATGTTTGTCGTCATCACTTGTGAATGAAAATGGTTGAAGGTGGGCAGATGACAAGAAGATATGAGTTACCACAGTTAGACAAAACAGTCAAATACTACAACAGAAAATACACAATGATACGAAGTTTTTATCATATCTTTTCCTTGATGATAAAAGAAGATATGGTGAAACTTGAAAGATTTTCATCACTGGCTGATAATAAAAATGAGACTATCAAAAGATTGGTCAGGAAAAGCGCATGGGATGATGGGAAGGGTGGCCATTGCGACTTTACCGGAAACAACACTTCGATCCACTTGGAAAGACTTTGACTTGTCATCACTTCAAAAAACTTTTTTTTGTGTAGGTCCAATATGTCTTCGTAGTGGATACGGACTGGGACTTGGCATAGGTTGTGGTATTGGTTTTGGTAGAGGTTTTGCGCTGATGCATTTCGGTGAAAGCAGTGGAACAAGTTTTGGGAGTAGTAGTGGTATTCCAACACAATTTCTTTATGGACTACCTTTTGGATATTATCTTTCTGGATTTTTGCAGAATATTTCCAAAAAGTTTCCTGGAAGTTCCACTGGTATTGGCTGTGGAGTAGGATTAGGTTATGGAGTAGGAATTGGATTACAGTATGGCTCAGGAGGTAGAATTTCAATGCATCCAGGTAGAAGGGAACATGAAACGCTTGGTATGGGTCGTATGAACTTGTCACCCCTTGCAGTGCCATCACCAACCACCACATCTGACCGTGAAGAAGAAAGACAACAACGTGGAAAGATTGAACAAATAGAGAAAAAAGTACAAAAACTTGAAGAAAAATTGGATGTTTATGTTAAATTGTCAGAGTTGGAGAGACGTTTGGAGTTGCTTGAAAAGAAGAAGAAATAGTCTTGGAGGGAATGAATTGACTTTTGTTAAGAGGACATTTTCTGTGTGTTTGGGTGCAAGACAGTACTAGATGAGGAATGATGGCAGTTTGACTGTCCTTGCACAAACATGATGGAATATTGTAACCTCTATATACATATAAAATGGAATTTGTTATAATTCTTGTAGATACCACTGAAACGATTGCTTTGCTGACAGTCTATTCTACACAACTGGAGTAGGCATCAAGAACAGATATTCTAAAGTATATATTATATAATGAATATCCATGCCAAAAGTTCATCATGGCCTACAACGCTAGTCGATGTCATATTGAATCGTTTTCAAAATTTCCAACCCGCCAAATAATACCAATGAGAATGAATGTTTGAGATGACTTTGACCAACCACACCACCCAACCTTTACCTCCTTCAAAGATACCCAAACCAACCATAACGAGGCATACTCAACAACCAAATAAGGAAGCAATAAAAAGCCATTCTAATATTTCCTCACAAGGCACGAGTGGGTCAACACAAAAGCAAGAACGAGACCTTGCAAATAAAGAAAATGCTTGGTCAGGAAGCAAAACAGGATGGAAAACAGTAAAGCCCAATGTGACACTTGCCAATAGTGATGGAAGAGATTATAATATAAAGAATATACATGAAAGACTGGAAAATCAAGACGCAAAAATACTGGAATTAGAAAAAAGTCGAAAGTTCTATGATGAACAACAAGCACATTATAAAGAACGACTAGAAAGAGTGAATAAACAGATTGAGCAACTTGATGAAGATATAAAAGTTGCAGAAAGAGAAACAGAAGACTTGAAACATCAGTATGTAACCGTTGAGAAGCAACTTAAAACTGCAATGGACGAAACGAAACAACAACAGACAGCCTTGGATGATTTAGAAATAGAAAAGACCAGACTTCAAGGATTGGTACAGGTTGGACAAGCAAAAACACATTCTCTTCAAACCCGAATAGATGAACAAAAAGACTTTATCAACAGTATGCATCAGGAGCGTCTTTCTCTACAAAGACAAATTCAAGAAGAAAAAAGTCAATATCAAACGCTGAAACAGAAGATGGAAGAAAGTCAAAGATTACAAGCTGAACTAGAAAGAAAAATTGATTATATGCAAAAGCTTCATATGGAAAATTCTACCAAATTGGAAGACGAAACGCTAAAAATTAAGACACAGACCGAACATTTGAAAGAATTGCAACAAAAATGTGCAAAACAAGAAGATGTGATGAAGCAACACAATGAAGAGAAGTTATTACTTGAAGAAAGATTGGCTCAGTTGAATTTAACAGAAGAAGAATTTCCTTGTAGAAAAGAATCTTTGGAGAAAGAGATTGTTCAATTGAAAGACACTGTCTCATCACAAGAAGATAATCTACGAGAACTTGAAGCATATAAGGAAACTCTAGAAACCGAATTAAGATTCAATACTACAAAGTTACAAGAAATACAACAAGAATACGATAAACATGTTGACGAGAACTCACAACAAGTAACCCAATTGGAGAGACAGATTGAAAAGTTAGAAGACGAAATACATTCGACACAAGAACTGATGGAAAAGTCTAAACAAGAAACAGTCACTTTTAAGACTTTCATGGAACAGCAACAAACGCTGCTTGTGTCTCTTGCCAATAAATTATCCTGCTTAGAACTTCAACTCGAGGAAGAACGAAACATCAAACTCTTAGAGAAACAGAAGGTTGAATCTTTAGAAGAAAGAGTACATCGACAAAAACATATTATTGGTGAAATGGAAGAACAATCCAACTCTGATACCAAAGTTCAAGAGGAGCTACAAAACAAGGTTTATGAAATGCGTCCCAATATTCAAGTCTTTTGTCAGTTATGTGAACATGTTGAACAACACCAAGAGAAATCGTATCTTCTTTTGCAACCTCAAGATGAAACTGTTCTGGCTGCTCAGCAAGTTGAAGAAAATGAAAAAAGACTCGTTTCCACTTTTGAATTCGATCATGTGTTTCCGACCAATGCCACTTTACAAGATGTCTTTAAGCATTCAGTTAGTTTTGTTGATCAAGTTTGGAATCAGAGAAATGTTTTGGTTTTTGGTTATTCCGAAAACTACCAACCTCGAAAGGTATTCTTTGGCAAAGAAGGTCTCGTGTCAATTAGTATCAATCATTTGCTGTCGACACAACAACAACCTTTTCCATTATTTGTAACTTTCTTTCGCGTTTGGAACGATCATTTAGAAGACCTGATAGCACTCGAACATCGAGATAACATGTCCGAAAAGAGTCATTCTACCTTTGAAGCTTTGACTTGTATGCAATTGTCCAATTTGGAGCAAGTAATGGAAGCTATTGAAACAATTCTTGACCATGAGGTGTTGTTTTCACAAGATGGTCATTTAGTATTTCGAATTGAAGGAGCAATTCATCAAGTGAAGAAAGTTCGTCTTTATCAAAACTGACCTTTATTCATTTACAGGTGCCACATGAACCTTCACAGTCTTCCCAGCAAAGAAATAGTAATCATGAGAAAAATTTCGTTTGTTTGCTTCGTTTGCTCACTCAACTTGCCAATCAGGAGATTTCTTCAAGTTTTCGAGAGTCTCTATTAACTACCTATCTCATAGAAGACTTGAAACGAAATCCAAAAATACTGAGCATTATACAGTTGTTCCAATCAACGGATAAAATACATTCTGCACTAAAGCTGTTGCACTTGGCACAGAAACTGAACTGTTGTGATTTATCATTTTCCTCAAGTGGTCACATCAAGAAATGAATTTTCCCTAATCAGAGATAAAGTGTTTCAAATGGTTTCATTTCAATGCTCGGCGAATCGCATCAGGAACATTTCCTCTGACTGCCAGATCTAATTTCAGAGTCTGTCTTTGTGCTGGTCTTAATGCAAGTCCTGTCAATTCTGCTTGTAAAGTGCAAATACCTGCACGAGTATGTGAACTTGTCATCATAACATTCTTTAATATCCTTTTGTAAACACCTGAAGCCATCTCTTCTTGCACCATATACACTCTTCTAGCCAATTCATCATCTTTAACCAAGTCACACTTATTCAATACAAACTGATATTTCACTTTACATTTCTGAAAGAATGTCAACATTTCTCTATCAGCTTTCATTATACCATGTCGGGCATCCAATAAAACTAACAGTCTTTTGAGAGTTTTCCTTTCTTGTAGATATGTCTTTACTGTCTGTAGCCAACGTGTCTTATCTTCTTCTTTGGCAAAAGCAAAACCATAACCAGGCAAGTCTACTACACTTAAGAATCCTGAACGCAAAACATAGAATCCCAATTCTCTCGTCGTGCCTGGTATATCCTTCGTCTCTGCAAGATAACGAGACTTGGTACCTCCAACCATTGCATTCAAAAGACATGACTTGCCAACATTACTTCTTCCAATGAGTGCCACTTCAGGAAGAAATTCTGGAGGAACCTCTTCAACAACTTTAGCTTTTTGATACAGTTCACCTCCTCTAGACCAAACTTGGAATACTCTACCACAAAATTTATCTTGATCAGAGAACACTTCTCTCCTTCTACGTGGACTACAAACTTCCAAAGTGTTTATTTTCTCAAGAATTTTGGGATCCACTGGAGTTCGTCTCAAGCGACTTGTTACGCCTCTATTGGGTTTCTTGATAGTGATTGGTACTCGGGATAACTGCTCATGACTCGTATGAAAATACTTCAGACTTTGTACTGTGCCATGTGTTAGCTTCATAAGACGTTGAGACATCGTGGGATCTCTTTATGAGGAATTTTTGTCTTTCATACCCTCCACAAACCCAAAAAACTAAAATGATCATCTGTTTTATTAAAAAGAGACACGATATAAATGATAGCCATTGAATTTCTAATAGACTCTTTGTGCAGGAGGAAAACTTTCCTGTTCCGAAGCATCCAATGTTTCTGTTATCACAGGACGATAATCCAACTTGACATAAGTTTTACGTCCTACTGAAGCCAAAGGTTTGGTAAAAGGAGAAATCCAACCGAGTGTATGTTTCATCCAATGTTCATCATCTCGCTTAGGAAAGTCTTCTCTCGAATGTGCTCCTCTACTTTCATGACGTGCTTCTGCTCCATGAATAGTAATCAAAGCATTATGCAACAGATTTTCCAGCTCTAAAGTTTCTACTAAATCGGTATTAAATATCATGGAATGATCAGATATTTTTACATCTTTTAGTGACTCATAGCACTCATCCATCAATTTACAACCTTCTTGTAAAACTTGGGCAGTACGAAATACTAAAGCATGGTTTTGCATCGTTCTTTGCATATTTGATCGAATTTCGCTTGTTCGAAGGCTGCCACTAGCATGACGAAATCGATCTAAGCGTGCAATGGACTCTTCACCGGCATCCTTTGGCAATCGAGGTTGTGATTGACCAGGTTTCACATTTTCTGCTACGGTATGTGCACAAGCTCTTCCAAACACCACAATATCTAATAAAGAATTGGCACCTAATCTATTTGATCCGTGAACTGAAGCACAAGCAGCTTCTCCTGCAGCATAGAGACCAGGAACAACAGCATTTGGATCATTTCCTTTTTTGGTTATCACTTGACCTTTCCAATTGGTTGGAATACCTCCCATATTATAATGAACAGTAGGAAGAACAGGGATGGGTTCTTTTGTGACATCAACACCAGCAAAAATCTTTGCCGTTTCTGTAATGCCCGGCAAACGTTCATGAATCACATCTGGTGGTAAATGTTCCAAATGTAAATGAATATGATCTTTCAGTGGTCCAACTCCTCTCCCCTCTCGAATTTCTATCGTCATGGAACGAGATACAACATCTCGGGAGGCAAGATCCTAAAGAAAAAGAACTCAATTCTGACATAATTTCCTAACGATAACTTGTTACACACCTTGGCAGATGGAGCATAACGTTCCATAAACCGTTCTCCATTCGAGTTGGTCAAGTATCCTCCTTCTCCACGACAGCCTTCAGTGATCAAACAACCTGCTCCATAGATTCCTGTGGGATGAAATTGCACAAATTCTAAATCCTGTAAGGGTAAATTGGCTCGTGCAATCATTGCATTGCCATCACCAGTACACGTGTGAGCTGATGTTGCCGAAAAATATGCCTTTCCATATCCTCCTGTGCATATGATGGTTGCATTGGAACGGAAACGGTGAATAGTTCCATCTTCCAGACATAAAGCAATCACTCCTCTACACACACCATCGTTATCCATTAACAAGTCTAATGCGAAATATTCGACAAAAAATGTGGCATTATGCTTCAGTGCTTGTCCATAAAGCGTATGAAGTAGTGCGTGTCCTGTTCGATCGGCAGCAGCTGCACAACGGAAAGCTTGACCACCTTTACCAAACTCTAACGACTGTCCACCAAAGGCTCGTTGATAAATCTTTCCTTCAGTTGTACGTGAAAATGGTAGACCATAATGTTCCAATTCAATGACCGTAGTAGGAGCTTCGCGACACATGTAATGAATGGCGTCTTGATCACCTAACCAGTCTGATCCTTTTACTGTATCATACATGTGCCATCTCCAATCATCTTCAGTCATATTACCCAAGGCTGCATTGATTCCACCTTGTGCAGCTACAGTATGTGAGCGGGTTGGAAACAATTTGGTTATACAAGCTGCCTTTAAACCGGCTTCACAAAGTCCAATAGTTGCTCTCAAGCCTGCACCTCCCGCACCCACAACCACAGCTTTAAAATGGAAAAAGTGATGAGTCATCGTTTAATTATAGGAACAACTTACCGTCATATGTATGATCAACTATAGAATAGGCTTGAGAAGAAAACCTTGCTGCTGGAGTTGTATATGCACCAAGTGGAACCCTTGTTGTCCATGTCAAGGAATTTTTCACAAGAAACAGTCTTTGTACACTCTTGGAAATATTACGATACCAACAAGAATGTTTCATTTCTCAAGACTTCAAAAGAAAACTGCTTAAGCTGTTGGAAGAAATGGCGCCTTTTCTACCACTTCATTCCCCCAAGTGAGGACAAGAGATGTTCATTTGTACATTTCATTATATACTTTATACCAATGGCACACGTGTTTACAGCTGTTTCTATCCTAATACTATTCATTCAGTGCAAGTGCTTTCTTTACAGAACAAGTAGCTTTAGGCAACAACATGGTGGTTATGCGTGGGATGTGTCTATTAACAAAAAAGTCTCTATACAAAAGGATAAACAAATGTCTCATTGGATTGCTATTCAGAGAGTTTAAATTCTATTTATATTTTCAAGACCTATCAACGAAATGTTGTTCATGGTTAGTGGGAAAGAGAGAAAGAAAGAGAGAGAGAGAGAGAGAGAGAGAGAAATGAAACCCAATGACATTTCAACTATACCAAAGACTCTTCCTTATCACCCAATTTGCAAATATGTAAATAGGCATCCGTTCCATATCCTTCCATACTCATTATACTCAACTCACCACCAAAGTATCTTGCTAAAGAAAGCTTATGCATCAGACACAGTTCAATTGAACAGTCTTACTTACCATATAGTCTAGACAAGGGAAGACCATATCCTAAACCTGCAATAGGATCAATATCCGATCCTTTATAGGCGCCTCCTTCAGTTGCTTCTAAAACTCTTTCTGGTGGAATATCTACTGTAGTAAACATATATGTCCATATCTTGTTCATGGCAGAACGAGGTATTCCACCACCTTCATCGCATATCTTTACAGTGACATCCTCTTGACCATCGGCAATAATTATCTTTACAGGAGGCAACACATCGGCATGTTGATGATATTCTTTCAAGCAAATTCCTCAATGTTAGCAAAAAGTCTTTTCATTGTCCATCATGCAATATACTCACCAATAGTTGCTCTGAGAGAGTTTTTCAACAATTCAAAAAACATGTGATGTAGATGACCTTCTATATACGGAAAAGATAAAGAAACATTTCCAAGTAATTGCACATCTGGTGCATCTCCATAATATCGATAAGCTATACTTTTTGCAGCATTCGCAGCATCTTCTGCAACATCTGCTGGACGACAACGAGCATTGATAACGCCAACATATCCTTCTCTTGGTTCATGCATAGCAATATGTTGACTAATAAGAAAGCGAATACCAATTCGAGACAAATAAAAACGATCAAGAAACTCATGAATAGAAATATCATCTGTTCCCTTCCCACAATGTCTTTTGAGTTCAAGAATTCCTTTGGCAATCAGTTTGACAACATTATCGTGTCTCTGTCTTATCTTTCGAATGAGTTCTGTAAACATCAATTCCTCTTCTTCATCCAAAGGCTTTGGAAAATTAGTCATATCTAAATAAGAACGTTCATACATTTCCTTTACAATTTTCACTGAAGGCATTTCAGATAGTCCATATGGAAGTGAAGCCAGTTGAATGACTCTTCTGGCTAGTCTACAAGGTAGTTCCCTATGCAAGAGTTGTGCTGCCACGAGTAGTCTCTTAGGACTTGGATCTGAACCAAACTCAAAAAGACTCTTCAATGTTACTGGTGTAGGTTTACGAGCTGCAAAAGCAGAGACATGTTCTAAAGATGCTGGTTGAGTTGTTTCGTTTCCTTCTGCATTGATATAACGAGCCTTGGTGGCTGCAACAGTGGCCTTCTTGACACTACCACTAACAGAAGAAACAAAACGTCTTAAAGAGTAACTGTTGTAACGAATAAATTTTGGAACTTTCATTCAATGTCTAAAGACTTGTTCTATTCTTCCTTGTCGGATCTCATCCCAAACGTGTAGAAATACACACAACGATAGCAACGTCATGTTGAAATGATTCATCAGCAAAGACGACAAGGGTTTCATGAAGAGACGAGTCTTTGGTCTTTCTCTTTTATTACACAACCACCCATTCATCAAGTGTTTTAGACAGACACGTAGAATTTCTTATAATCGTGCACTTTTTGTTACTTCAAATAGAGATAATAGTGCTAGTGAAAAAGTTCCTCTGACTCCACTAGGAAAGATACTAAAACAAAATATTTATGCTAGAGGAGCTATATCCATTGCGGAGTTTATGAAAGAATGTTTACAACATCCACATTATGGTTACTATATGCAAAAGCAAATGCTTGGCAAACGTGGTGACTTTATTACTGCACCGGAAATCAGTCAAACTTTTGGAGAGTTGATTGGCATTTGGTTTCTTTCCTTAATGGAACGCATGTCTTGCAGTCCAAAACCTTTTCGATTGATTGAACTTGGTCCAGGTAATGGCACACTTATGAATGATATGTTGCGAGTTTTTTCTCGTTTTCCTCAATTCTACTCTTGCCTCAGTGTCCATTTGGTGGAAACCAGTCCAGTTCTGTGCAAGCTACAAGAAGAAAGGTTGAAACAACATAAACAGGTAAGCTTGGTTCTTCTAATTGGAAGAATGTCTGGTTATCAATATTGTTTTATTTCAGAATGGAATAGTTTTGTCTTGGCATAAGAACTTGGATGAAATTCCCTATGATGGCTCTGTTTTCATCATTGCTCAAGAGTTCTTTGATGCTTTACCTGTTCATCAGTTTTATTGGCAAAATAATGGTTGGAAAGAGAAATTGATTGACGTAGATACTGGAGACAATGAACCTTTTCATTTCTGTTTTGTGCTTTCTAGAACATCGACCGTTTATTCTCGTGTATTTTTAGATACACTTGGCTATGACAAAGATAGAAATGGCCAATATCATGCTAATATCTTATCCAATGGACTTGAATTGAGTCCTCAGAGTCTTTCTATTGTACAGCAAGTTACTAGAAGACTGACACTTTCACCAGGAGCTTTTCTCATGGTTGATTATGGTAGTCACCATCCTACAAGTGATACACTTCGTGCCATTCGATCTCATGAATTTGTTCCATTGTTTAAAGAACCAGGTTTAGTTGACTTGAGTGCTGATGTGAATTTTGTTTCTTTACGACAAGCTGTTGAACAGACACCATTACCAAACAACTCACAAAACAGTAAAGAACCCTTGTGTCTAGGACCAATTACTCAACGACATTTCTTACTTTCTTTGGGCATTGAATATCGTATCCTTCAATTGATATTGTCTTGTAAAACAGATAAAGAAGCTGTTGTCATTCATGAAGGGTATAAAAGACTTGTATCAACAGACAATGGAATGGGTCACCTTTATAAGTGTTTAGCGCTTGTTAGTCAGGATTTAAGAATACCTCCAGGATTTGAGTAAATTGTTCTTATTTAATGACCAAAGATGAAATGAACCGACTATCATGCAATAAGCCTTTGAGTTGTTGAAAGAAACCATTCTTGTTACACAACATGGACTAGTGAATTGATACTTTTAATATCAAATGTTCCTTTGGATGACTTGCATTGGGATGTCACCAATCATTCATTGGCGTTGTTTCCTATTGGGAAATGAATGCGTCTCAACTGACCTTTCAAGAGTAAGCATGACTTTATCATCAATATTTTTACCTAAGAGTAGCTAACTGGAAATAACACTCTTTTTGTAGTTTTTACCAATTACAAGATGGATGGAAACATTTAAAGTTGACTGATGAACAGCAACAGCTTGTCAGTACCATTGAGCAGCGACTAACCCATCCGATAAAGTCTTTGTCCACAAGCCATGAAGACCCTGAGAAAGCAAAAGATATCAAACAAGTGGACTATTCCCAAGACAAAAGTGCTGTACAGAGGTTAGAAGAAGAGCTTTGGGATATTGAAACATTCAACGATTTTTATTCTTGGATGGCACAAGCACAAGAGCTATTTTCTGCAAAGGAGCTTGAAGAATATGAAGAAAAGGAAAAATATTTGCAGCAAAGTCAAGAAAAGTGCGAACAAATCACTAAAATATTGGACTATCTCAAGAAAATGATAGACGAACTTGGTAGAGCATCGAATATTTCCTGTGAACATGTTGAAACATTTTTACAAAAAGTGAACAGTTGTTTAAAACAACATAGTTATTCACAAGAACTTGTTCGGGTTCTTTCCAGTCGTTTGACTTCAATCGATTTAACAGAACAAGTCTCAAGGTTGCTAACTCAAAACGAACTAACTCCCTTGCAGTCTAACTTCTGGAACAAGTTGAACCAAGTGGAACAAACTATTCAACAATTTATTTCTTCCAAGTCATTTGTGTCTCAAGCTGACGAACTTCTCGTTAACTTGATAGATGTAGAGTTGCAATTCTTTACAAGTATTGAACATGCATTTCATCAGGAAATTATTCATCAATGTTCGGATTTTCTCAAGGTATGTTTCCTTGTCTTTGATTGGATATTGATGTTGTTCAATTGTACTAGTCAACAACAACATATAGCAACCAAACCATTTCTTGTACAACAAGCAGCGAACTACATTCGAATGCTCCTTTATATACTCATTTTCGAGCGGTTGCATGGAAACTAAAGAATTGGATGACAATGTTAGAGAAACGAGCCAATGTAGGAATAGATTCAGTCCGAGTCAAAGAGGGCAGTGAGTCTTTAGGATTTCTAGTGAATTCGCGCTTGAAAAGAGGAGCACAGCAGTGTTTAAACAATTGTCAGAAATATTTTTTGAAAGAGAGACAACGATTGTTAGAGCCCATCCTTTTTCGATCGTTTGATGAATTTCGTAGAATATCGGTAAGTTGACTTAAAAGACAATGAAAGTATTGATAAAGAGAATATGAAAGGATATTGTTCAAATGGCAAGAAACAGTGGCAGTCTATTGGTCCGTTTACTATTTTTAGAACAAAGTCTCTTTGAAGACTTGTTTGTTTTAAAGGAAAATGAAACTGCTGAAAGTTATTTAAGGTCCACTTTGGATCAATTTGGGTCTCAATTTTATTATACATGGAAGCCAAGATTTGTAGAACAACAAAAACTTTCTAAGCTTGTGGAAGTTGTTGAAGTATTTCATTCGGAAATTGCTGTTTATGATGAATCAGAAAGTGATACTTGTCGCATTGCAACATCTTGTTTGAAGAAAACATTACGACATGCAGTAGCTGATGTTCAGGTAAGATGAATATATTGTGAAGTACATCATGTAGTGTCCTGAAGTGATTAAAGGAGAGAATAACTTATCTTTCTCAAGTATATGTTCGTCAAGAAATTCAATCATATCAACTTGAGCAAGAAGATATTGACTCGTGTTGTTTTTTGAAAGCAGAGAAAGTTGCAACCCAACAAGAGAGTAATGTCCAAAATGATAGTTCAGTAGGAACAGTACTTCCTTTTGTTCATTGGTATCGCCCTGTAGAACGTACATTGCGATTATTATCTTTATTATATCGACGTTTGACTCCTGAAGTTTTTTCTGGTCTTGCACAAGAGGCTGTTTCTTCTTGTGTCTATATCTTGATGCAGTCTTCGCAACAATTGAAACGAATGTTACCATCTGATTGTATGAAAGATCATCCCATGCTGTTTCTTATCAGTCAGTTATGTGTTTTAAGAGAACAAATTCAACCTTTTGATACGGATTTTTCTTATCAAGGAAAGCTACTTAATCTTTCCGAATTACGCAATGCTATGATACGAATGATTTGGAAAAGTCATTCATTAGAAGAGTTTCAACCCATAGATTCTCATCGGCAAGTTATTTATGATTCAAAGCATAGTCTCGAGTCGGAACTCACAAAGGCTTGTACGCATTATGTTATGTTTCTTTGTCATTCATTTTTGGAACCATTACTACAACTGCTTTCTCAAGTCAATCATGCTATGGGAGAATCCTCGTTAGCTATACAAGTGGATGTGAATGATTCAAAAAGACTTGCTTCTGTTTCATCATCTGAAGAACACACAACAGATGAAGTAAGAACATGTTCCATTTCTTTACCACTTTGGAGAGAAACTTGGGACCAAGTATGGAGTTTGTTGAAAGAAAATTTATCCCTCAAAATTTATCTTTTAAAACATTACATAAGAAAACCAAGCTTTCGAGAACAGCTATTGTCTTCTGTTTGTTCCAATACATCGACAAGTTGTATGGAAATGCTAACCATATTACAAACTCATTACACACTAGAAGAAAGAGAAGAAATTGGAATTAGTGGACAAAAAGTCCATGAACTCATCGAAAAAGTTAAAGCCATTTGTAATCTTTCTCCATCTGTCACTCAGGAATCATCATAGCTTTTAAGTAGAATGAATTGGATGGAATAAAGAAGAACAACATGAACGAAGATAAGAACAAAGTTTGACTGTCAATGGGGTTTTCCTATTTCATGTCAACCAGCTCATAAGACATGACAAGGAAAGAATACCAATTCTAAGCCAGTTAGGGACTTGGTTTCTCTTTGTTTTTATGAATGAGTTGGTGCTGTGGTCGCTAGTTCTTCTGGGATAGTAAAGAAAGTTTGAGAGTCGGTTGTTGTTGTTGTTGTCTTGGATTGACTTCGAAGACCACTTCGCCAAGGAGCTGCAGAACTCGAACTTGGTGCACCAATACCACTCCTGGAAGACTCATTTTCTTTGTTTTCCATCGTATTTTCTGTATTGTTGGTATTCTCTGAAACAGACTTGGCAAGTTGTTGATTGCTTTGACTTTTGGTACGAGTCCTTTGCCAAGGTGCTATTCCTTTTGGAGGTTTTCCAGTTTGAGGTAATATTATGACTTGAGGAGGTTTTGCAATGTTTGGCTTCTTTCTAGGAGGCTTTGTTGTTTGTTCTCCTTCTTCTCCTTGAAAGCAACAAAATAATTTACCAATACGAGTTCTCTGCTTTTGTTGTTTCTGGAAAGCTTTAATACTTTCTACTGGTATTGGCTTTAGCGTCTGCGGCAACTGAGTAGAGGACTGGGTCGATGAGACTGTTGTTGTAGCATTGTCCCCATAAGAGTCATCATTTGGTTTCGCCAGTTGATTGTTTCCACCTCGATCTATTGTTTCGGTTGGTGTTGGTGATGTAGTGTAATTAAAATAGTATGCAGGTTTTTGTTTCGTTGTTTCTGAAGGAATAGGTTCTAAAGGATTCATCTCTTGTGCTGACGTGCTGATGCATCCCCACCAGTTGCCATATTTGAAATGCAAATAAGCGATAAATTTTATTCCAATAGAAAAGTCGATCAACGACGCTGTCAAACATTGATAATGCGTCACAAAAGATGTTGGCTTATTACTACAAGATTTTGGATATGATGTTGCTCAATTATTTTGATGGATAATAGCTTCACGATAGAACCAAGCACCGTGCATAATACCTAAATATATGCACAGAAATAAGATTCCAAAAAAGATTGTTTTACTTTAATTGGTAACATGAAACTTTCCCAAAGAACATTCTTCCAAAGACTACTCATCTTGTTCTTCACACGTCATCCAAAAAGACAATTTTCATCTCCATCTATATACCATAGAGTGCTTATGCCATTGAGTATATATCTTCACTATGAAACAAAGGCAGCCATCAACAATAGTATATATTTAATTATCATTTGAATGTGTCTCACCAGACTGTTCGGTATCTTTGGAAAAGGAACCAAACAAATGGCGAAATGTTCGAGAAGAATGTCTATTTTCGTTGTTTTCTTTTGTAACCTCTTGTTGCTCCAAAGCATTGTCATCAACACTTTCCTTTCTGACTTGCTGTTCTTGTGACATATCCTTTTCATTATTCTCTACAGTTGCTGCCTTTAAAGAGTCTCTTTTCAACTGTTCAAGACGGGTAGCTATCGTATGTCGATCCATTCCACTTTCTGGTAATGAAAATGGAACCCATTTTACCAACGACCTTCCTGCCAAAAATGCAATCTCTCCAACTTGTGGTTCTCTTTCATAATATACACTACTGTTTTGACGTAGATAGTCTTCAAATAGACTTGCACTGTTTTCATAAGTTCGAGAAGCCAATTGTCTTAATGAATCAAAACGATATTTCGAACTGATTTTCTTTAAACGTTCTCTTGTCAAGGTATCCAATGAGGCACGAAGACATGCAACTTTGAGGCCATGTTTCTCTTCGGCATGAGACTGTTTGCCCATATAATAATAACAGGTTGCCTTTAAAACAATGGCACTGTATTTCGCTAATTTGGTCAAGTTTTCTGAAGGCTTTGCACAACCTTTAATGCTTCCTGAATGTTTTTCTGCAGCTTCGAAATATTCCAATGCACCCAATGCAACTTTCAGTAGGGTCCCATCAGACATGCCTTTCAAATCTCCTCGACGAAGAATCAATTGCTGTGCCTGACCAAGAGCAAGACTATAATAAAAGGTTTAATATCACATCCTGTCACAGTGAATATTATCACTCACTTGTATAACATATCTGCCGCAACTGGATGGACATCGGGTGGCGAACCTCTCCCAACATCTAAAATACAATCCGGTAAGACACTATTTCGTAAGAACTGAAATATTCCTGCTGCTTCACATAAATGAGTGGAGGCCTATATAAAAAGTGTGGTTGTTTACTATCATCTATTATCCAATACTTTAATAATTTCAACTTACTTCATTGACTTCTACTTCACTTGCAGAACCAAACTTTTCTTCTGCCATTCTCAGTTTCATTATTCCTAGTTTGCATTCAGCATATATTCAAGTCTATTATAGCTATATGCCATAAGATACCTAATGTCATCAAGACCATAGCAACTTCAAACGAATGATAACTCTCTTGAAAGAATCCATCTTCAATAGCAAAATTGCTTTTCCATTCATAACTCAGCTTTTCTAAATCCTTTTTTTCTCTTGCATCGACCATGATACTCAAGTCTGGTAGATATCGCAAGTACCCTTCGATAGCTAATACGATGAATTCCGGTTCCCTGTTGTTATTAAGTGCTTGTTCTAGTCTATTTCTTGCTAACTGTGCTTCCTTAATAATATTTTGTTCCTCTGTTGTAGCCAAAGGAAACCAAGTGGCAAAGTTTACCGGTTTGGTACGAGGTGTTCGAAACGGTGCAGAAACACCCAAACTGAAAAGACCAAAATTCTTGAGACGATGATTACTATTACCTTCTGTTTCTGTAGTTTCTTTAGAACCAAAAAGTGTTACAAATAAGGGTTTTGAGTCTTCGTTTTGCATATGTTGTTTCCATTTCCCAAACATGGCTAGCTTGGCAAATTCCAATCTCTCTCTCTTGTGTTCGTTTTCCAAAACAAAAAATATTTCAAATTCAAAAATACCTTTCTTCAACTGTCAAATAACCAACCTATCCCTACTTCAATATCCCAATGTTCACTACACACTGTGGATGTCATATATTAATTAGAGGCAATATAGTAAGCGAAAAAACATGACATGGAATGATCATTGCTCAGAAATGTTTTTGTCTATTCGAACAACGTCATTGACTTGAGGACGCCAATGCAGACAACCGCAGAAACAGCACCTCAAGGCTTTGTATATTACTTTGCCTTTGGTGCAAATATGAACCCAAAAGTATATGGAAAGACTGCAGATGCAAGATATGAAGGTAGACAAAGTGATTATGTTCACGCACAGCCTGCAAGGCTTCGTGGTTATGAGTAAGAAGGGAAAGTATGTCACTGTTTAGAATAAGAAACTGAAGCATATGCCAAGAATGGTCTTTAACTTGAGAGGATTTGCTGGTGGTGAACCTTGTTTTGGTAACTTGGAGGAATGTAAAGATGGTGAAGTGCATGGCGTATGTTTTTGTATAACACAAGATGCACTAAAGAGTCTACACCAGTCGGAGTTTCCTTATAAACTTATCTCTGTTGTAATAGAAACCTATAGTGGTCGTCAACGGTGGGCAAAAGCCTTGCAAGCATATTCTGAAAAGGACATTGAGAGGTGTTCTGGTTGCTCTCTTCCTTCAAAACGTTATAGAGATCTCGTTTTAGAAGGATGCAAATACTGGAAGTTGGACCCTTCATATATTCAAAAGATAGAAAACAAACATTATCTTCAACCAACCAAGTTTCATACATTTTTGTCGCGTTCCTTTTTGTGGACTGTTCAAGTGGCTTTTTCCAAGTTGAGATTTCCCATGTGGTGTCGTAAATATTTTTATTTCTGTATAAGTAGACTTTCTTGGTTCCTTATGGACTTGATATTACTTGTTCATCATGCTCATTATCAATCACCAACATGAAAAGACCAAAGCAAGAACTATACATGCCGACAGATATAACAATTTTGTAACAGTTGCAAGCTGTCATTCATTAGAATATCCATCACTTGTCAAGTGTTCATCGGATATATTTGTTTGTGATGACATTCTATTTCTTAAAATGAAAATTTCTTGACGAAGTAAATCTCGTTCTTGACAGAGTTGTTTCACTTGATACTGTAATTGGCCTAGTGCATGTTCCATCATACTCAATCGCTTTTCCATTTCTATATAACTGCCATTAGTATGTATGACACCATCTTTGAATGGCGGCTGTTGTGGATAAGACCACAAAGCTTCTGGACTATTTCCATTTGAACTGCTTGCTTGAAAGTGTTGATAATGATTGGACTGAAGTGCAGTAGCTGAACCTGTTGAAACTGGTGGTGACGAACTACCTTCCTTTGAAGAATATGTTCCTCTATCATTGAAAGTTTTGGACCTATTATCCGAACGTTCTTGTTGAGACACGGAATCATTTCTTGGTCTCTTTCGCGTCATCTTGTTCATGTCATGATTATCATTTCTATCTTGTCCTTTACAAGGTCGTGTAGGTCTTCTTTCTATGGTAGCTATCAAGTCTTCTCTTCCTCGAATGAATCTTGCATGTCCGAATTCCCAAGCATCCGGATGCATCTTGTGAAAGCCATATTGATTCAATTGACGTACGAAACTTGAAAGGTTATTATGTTTGAAATAATTAGGTAAAACATCATGAGCAAAAGCATTTGGATTCCAAATGACAAATGAACGGCCACTTGTTGTCCAAGAACATAAATCTTCCGTTTCAGGGTCACCTACTAAATAATATAATTTTTTTAGAAATGGTGTTGGACCTTTTTCACTAGAATGGGAAGATTGTCTTTGTCGATGAATTACAACTGGAGCTTGTTGTACTGAACTTTTATCGGTCATTGTTTCCATTTCTCCAGGAGACAAGTTACCAATCTCTTCTTTTATCGATTCAGTAGAGGCAGTCTGCACTGATTGATTGCTGGTCATGAAACAATTGGAAGAAGAATAGAAAGGAAATTTCTCTCTTTGTTGCACAGCATCTAAAATGGTTGTTAGTCCATTTGGTTGAGTTGCATAGTTGTCCACTGAAGCTTCTATTGATGGATTTTGTTGATTATTATTATTATTGTTTTCTATGTAGCCATTGTGAGGTAGTGCCATTGCGGTTGCTGTAGGATAATAGTAGTATCCACCCATAGGAGAATAGACAGCATAATTTGGAGGCATTTGATAGGCAAAAGGCACAGGGAAAGAAGGAGAATAAGTATGAAAAGGCAAGTTTGACACATTAGCCTTGTTATGTATCCAATCATCTGTATTCACCGCATTCTCTCCTTTTGTGTCTTTTTTGGAAACTGACTGGGATATATCTTGTTCGGAATAACGCTCGGTTTCAACAGTGCCTGATTGATTCCCTTTTTCTAAGCTAATTTCTTCAGGTTTGGATGCCATGGAATGGACATTCTTTGTCGGTGTGGTTGATGGTGGTAGACTATGTTCTGCCTCCGTTTCTTCCTTTACAAAACAAGTCATACTCATATAACCAAGTTGTTTTTGTTATAAAAAAGTATCCAAACCACCACTTGATTAGAAACGGATAGTGTCACTTGCACCTTACAAGTACTGTGGTGAAAAATCCCAGTTGTGGAACCTTTGCTTAGGAAAGAAGATAACCACTCTTCCCAAAGACAATCCCCACTACAGAAAACAAACCACTAATTTATCCGTTGTTCTTGGACAACGGTTTCTGAATACCGATGACAATACACACTTATGGGAGCTTGGAGGTAGTCAAACCAATAGAATTCCTTAACAATGTTTTGTCGTTGTGAATCAACTTCTAGAACAAACCGACCCTTCCAACGACTACGGCCATTTCTCACGAATCTTTTCCAAAGATATTTAAGATTTTTTGTGCTCTTCTTGGACACAAAGGACAACACACCAACAAAAGAAGAAAAGACAGACACAAAACAAAAAACAATAAATTTGAAAAATCGAGGTTTGCTATATATATTCATATGTTTGTTAAGCAATTGAGCTATTAAGCTATCGCACAAGTTTTGCAATAAGCAACAGAAACATAATACCACACCCCATCGATAAAATAAGAATCAAACAAAAGGCCAAACTACCAAACCCAAATCAGTCAATATGAACATATAGACAACAAGTGACATAAATACCCTTTCTTTTGGTTTCGTTTGGCTTTCTCCAATTGTTTCACAGCACCTTGGGTAGAAACTTCTATTTCTTCTACATTATAGTCAATTCGATCCAACAGAGTTCCTTGGTCAATAACTAGAGAAGCAATATCTTTCACAATAGTTGCTAAATCATTGATAGACGCAGCAATCTTCATTATCTCTCGTTGTCTCTCTTCAGCTAGTCTTTCTGAGCTTTCCATAAGCATAAGCTGTTGTTCATTAAAGCCAGGATCGAATTCTTCCAAGTCTAAGCTGAACGATAAGGGATCTTCTTCATTTGTTTCTTCTAAAAGAGCATTCTGTCCTTGTAGTTTTCTCAAATACTCCTTTTGATTTTTCCGAAATGACAAAGACAGTTCCTGAATCTTTGAAGCAAAATATTTTTGTGCATTATTCCTTAAAATTCTTTCATCACTAGAAACAGTCATATCTTCTTTGGGTGCAGCAAGTTGACGAATCTTTTCTTCACAACGTTGCAACAGAAGAGTGCTGTCCCGACTCAACTGACTAATTTTCTGCTCCTCTTCAGACCTTTCTTCAAACCCCTTTATACAACCAATAATATCAGTAAAGTTGCCACTTTACTGAAGGCAACATACCGGTAACAAATGACTCTGTTGTAAAGTTTCTAGTTGGGAGAGGTTCTTTCTCACCGTTTCAATATTTACCGTAAGCTCTTCATATAAATCCAACCACTCTGGTGGCAAAAATATAGAATGCGACTCTGGTTGTTGACTGCCTAGAGAAAGAGTTAACAGGTCTTTTAACGAACAACACAAAGTTGAGTAGCTGTACCATTTAAGAAAGGTGCCAGTTCCTTCTCTTGGGCATTAGCATCGAAATCTCTCAAGTTATAGGTTGCCCTTTGTCTTTTTGCTATTAAACTTTCTTCTCTGTAGCGTTTAAACAGAACAGTTCTATCTCGCGTTGTCATGGAAAACTGTCCAATTTCTTATTTGCCTTCATTTTGGAGCATTTCCCAACTTGGAGAATTGTGAGATCACAAAACCAAGGCGTATGTGATGATGAACAACTGTTTGATATAAGCTCTAACGCTTGTTGCCTATCATATGGCCTAATCATGCTACAGAGTTATTTGCTTTACTGATTTTAGTAGAGTTTCTAGTCGAGATAATAAAAATCGTTTGACATTAAACTCTATTCGGATAAGAACAAGTCAGAACAAGACAAGCACGACAGACCTGAGTTTATTAGAGATTGCTAACTTAAACAATGCCCAAGGTTCACAAATAGAAGAAAATCAGGCATTGCTCCTAATAATAACTAATTTCCACAAAATATTTCCCGACATACTCAACTTCAACTAAACCTTTGAAAACAGGATGTATTCCTCCTACAAAACCACCTTCAAGGATAGTGAAGTTTTGTTGCGATTCCAAAATGAACACAACAGCCACGTCCAAATGAGTCTCTCCAGAAGAGGTGTTGTATTGGATTATAGCTAGTGCTGTTTCTTTGGACGTAGCTTTGATAGGCTCCGTCACAAAACGTGCCAGTCCATCCACAGCATAGACAGAATAATAAGCATCCCCAAAAGCATAGATAGGCGCTGATCCATCAGAACCTCCACATAGAAGGATAACATTATAAGTATCGGTCTTACTAGGGTTGTAAAGATTCAAGGTAACAACGCCACCAGATTCATCTTTTTTCCCCATCCTCCTTTGACCTTTCCATGACCAACCGAAAAAACAAGAAACAGGAGAAATACTAGACGAATCATTTTCCACGAATTGGAAAATTCAAGTGACCTCTGCTGCTAAAGATCCAATGTGATGGAATGTCCCCATCAATGAATGAATAAACTGCTGGGAAAATTGCAACCAAATGTTTCCTCATTATAAAAGCCGATCTTTGGGGACCCTTCTGGAATCTGTCCGTCATTATGAACTCATATTAAATGAAAGTGCCGATACCATCACAACAGATAAACTAAAACAGTTTTTTAAAATCTTACTCAAGGAAGATGAGGACGAGTTATCCATCATCACGTTCCGAGTAAGCTTATCTAATCTCAAGTGCTATCTGAGGAAGAAAAGAGGACAAGAGGGAGATTTTTCTGTCTAGAAGAAGTCAAACAAATATCCCACTATTTACTACAAAAGAACCATCTGCAACACCGATGAGCTATTCTCACTCGATGTTTCACTGCAGCTAGAGCAGAGATCCTCGAAAACGTCCGTTGGAGTGATATTCATCTACTAGACGCTCCTGGTCCTATAACCACACTCGTATTGGACATTCCTGTTTCTAAAACCAACTCAACTGGGAAAGGACAGTACCTTTTTGTAGGAAGAAACAGGGATTCTACCATCTGTCCTATTTCTGCCTTGGTCCAATTCGCTGTGGAAAACTAAAAGTACAAGAAACCTTATCTTCGTGACAAACCATATTTCTATTAACAGATCGACCCATAAAACCATGCTTATCAGAGTTCACAAAACACTGAATATCCAAGTAGAAAAACTATTGTATTGCGGCAGAAATTTCGCATCCAATTATATGAACCAAAGTGGGTCAATCAGCAGAGATTCCATGAGAAGAATGGATTTGTGGAAAAGCGAAGACATATTCAGTGTTCATTATCTAGATAATCCTCCAAGGGACGCCACTATATAGTCCTAGCAGGGTATGCTAATACCACTCCTTCCTCTTCCTATCTTCCACCTCCTCGTTTTCATTTGGAGAAAGAGTATTGTTTTGTTTGGTTGGAACAAGACAAATACCCATTATTTTCCCTATTGGCTGATTTCTATTTACAAGATTGGATGTCCTGTGCTTGTTCGATTCCTAATAATTTAAAGTCCTTCTAGAATGACGTCCAAAGTCGTCAAGAAGAAACTCATCCGCTCATAGCTCAAAGAATTCGAGAATTGGAACTTGAATATGCTGAAAAACTAAGTAGAGCGATTAAAGACTTGGAAAAAATATATCAGAAAAAAAGAAAAGTCAAAAACAGCAAATATGGAGCAATCTATAAACCCAAGAAAGGAATTCACATGCAAAGATCCCTAACAACCACAAGTGAAATCGCTGAAGAATATTTATATCGATTAGAAAAGGATAGACCTTCTATCCTCCAATTGAATACCACCTATGGTTCTCAATAGAGGAGACTTAATAATGCCGAGAAAAGTCTCTATTCTTTTAGAAAACCCATCTATGACCTATTGGATAAATTATTAAAGGAAAATGATGGGTCTAAAACACTAGCTCTACAATTCATCAATAGGATGAGCGCAGGGAAAACCATCAGTGAATTCATAAAGAAATTAAATATTTTTAGTGTACCCTAAGATGCCTACCACAATCAGAATAATCCCTACGAACACTAGAATTATAGCCACCCCTTTCACTCTTGTCCCAACAGGGAAACCAAATATGGGAATGGGAATGAATCCAAGCCGATGGCAAGTCCTGCTATCAACCCCAATGTTTCTGAATTCACCATCTAGTTTAATGAAGGCTATAAAACGCCGACTTGAAAACGAAAGTCTGCATGATTTATTATTTGTGCTCCTGTTTGTGCAGTGACGCCAAAGTTTCGGTCCTGTCTACCAATTGTTCTTCTCTCTGTTCCTCCTCCTATGCCTCTCACTGTTTTGAGGTATTCTGCTCCTGAAAATATCCCGTCTGTTTATTCAGATACTCGTCCTATAGCTATTGCTAGTTTAGTGATCTCTTCTGTTAGTATCTTTCTATTACCCATTTTTTTATGGCTTTCTCGAAGATCTTGAGTTTCTTTTTCTTTTGTGTGCACTGGTCTATAAATTACGAAAGATCTCTCATTGTTTCAATCCCAAGTATGAGCAGCACTACGGTATAGATAAGGAGCATTCGGAACTTTCACGATTGGAGCACCACCTCTTACATTCTTGATGATGGCAAGTTCTTGGAAATGATCTCTTTAAATGGAATGCATTCTCCTGTTTCAATAGCAGGACACTGGACAATAATTAAATGTCCAAAGCTATAAAGAAACACCGGAGAATCGAATTGGTTGATGGAAATTGGGCTCCATTTTTTTGAATTCTCTGGTGATATGACAAGTCCCTGTGGACTAAAGAAATGACCATTTTCTTAAACAAATCTGCAATCAACATGGTGTATTTGTAATCTAAAATGAGATAGTTCTTTCCTCGAAAGGAAAAGCATCTAGGACCTTCTAGAGTAGATGGAATGTTGCACTGGATAGGTCGGGATTTAATTACTTTAGATGAAAACAAGTTGACATCTGTTTCCATTATCCTACTATAAGAAAAATTCACAGTCCCGAAGATGCATTCTCTGAACAGGACTAGTTTTCGTAAAAGGTAGAATAGCAGAGCTCATTAACCAATGAATTTCATTTCTAGGAAAGGTACCAACAGGGAAGTTTTCAGAAGTGAACTTGTCAATAAGTTTCATTTTAAATGGCGCACCCAGATGAGATGGACGCCATCACATGCGTCCTTATCAGATTTCCGGACCATTCCCTGTTTTGGTGTTTTGCGTTGGTGGACGACGTCTGTTTAAAAAACATCATGGAACAGAACATTACCTATGCTATACGTATGCTGGGACAGAAGAGGGCTATTGGCGAATGAAAAGTAATAAAGGAGGCCTTTTCTCGAATCTTCGAACATGTGGAGAAGAAAATAGATCCGGTCAGTAAGAAGGAATATTTTGAGTCCGTGCTTCTGCATAGCAACTGCGAAATCATCATTTTCAAAGACAAAAGTAGAGAAGGAAAGTCATTTCTTCGAAAAGACGCTAAATTGAAAGGCATATTATCCGCACCTCCAGCATTGACCAGACAATTGATCAGTGCACGAACTGATAAAGAAGCCTTGGATAAAGCCATTGAACAAATCAGGGAACACCACCGACAACAATTCTCTAGAGAAAATGATGAGAATAAAAGGAAGATCCTCCTTGTGGCTGCTAAAAAAATTCCTTTTCGTTCTGCCGCTAGTATCATTAGATCACTTAAACAGGGAAAAAAGCATTCATCATATTTGAAGAACCCATTCAAGTATCCTAGTATTGAATACTATTACAGAGGCCTTGAATTCGTGCAAGACACAATACCGATGAAAAATGGCAGGAAAAATGCTGCTCTGGTCATGTCAGTTCTCAATCCCTGAATTCTTTTGACTGTTTACTTGGGCATTCCACCTTTGAATAAACTCTCGGAGAATTCTGTAAACACCTGAAGAAGTGACTTTTAAAGGAAACGCAAAGGGAAAAGCTTTTGGATTCAAAAGAGTAGCAATTCCTTAGAAAGTTTGTGTCTTGTCGACTTGAAAAGTTTTCCTCGTTATCTGTATTCCACCATCAACCACAGACGAGAGTGATGTGTTGCTGCCTTCTCTACTAAAGTTGGGAATATCCATCAACCAATAGTTTACAAATTGCTCCTCATTCTCTGCAATGCCTTGTTTAAATGCATCTTTGTTGACCAATTTTCCGAGTACTCTCTGTTTGTTTTCTTGGAAAGTGGTACACAATAGAGTCTCTGACAATGATCAAAATAAATGCGAGGAGTGGTGTAAATCTTGAAACGAAAAGACAACACTTGCGTAAAGCCAGTTTTCTGTAAAGTGTGAGTCCTTGTAGTAAGAATAATAGAACTTTTACAGTTGGTTTTAATAAAATTGTTGTTTGCACAACTCAGAAACATAAACGATACTGCAGAGCAAATCAAAACACTTACAATCATTCCTTCTTGGTATTTATAGTAAACAGTTACTTTAATCAGAAAATTCGGCTGCTTTTCCTATAAGAATTTTAAAGATTGTTTCAGGATCTGTGATGCCCATCCGAATCAAAGAAGTCTCATGGAGTCTGCGGATACTAAGTATGCCTAACGGTGCAAGTTTTTTAAAGCAAACAGAAATTTCTTCTTCAGAAAGACCACAACGCTCTCTTAAGAAATATTCCAATCAAATGAAGAATCCATCGAACTGGATGCAGCTGCACTTTGTGCTTCTCTTGTATACTCCACTTGCATGGCATTGGCATCAGACCTCATTTCCATTCCAAATCCACCTCCTCGTTTTTGTCTTGGTTCATCTCTCAACATTCCTTGTAACCAACTGGTCAATGCAGAACTTAGTGGAATCAATTTAGAATCTGTCTGAATAGCATCCTCATTTAAAAAGACTTGTTCTAGTTGATTGTACGCTTCTCGACCCAAAAATGATTGCAAGCTAGTTGTCGAACAAACAACCAGTTGACAACGTGATGGAATTGTTAGCCACTCATTAGCAAAACCAGAGATAGCGGCAGACGATAAAGATTGACAAACAAGTTCTCCATTATCATTTTCATAGTAACTCCACTATTCAATATCCAATTTTGATGATCTGTAAACTTTCTTGTCACTTCAGTGGAGTACTTTGTACTGATAATAAGTTGAATAACAACTATATTCTTGGCTTTCAATTCCAATTGCTGTGCTACTGGAATAAGAAACTTTTCTGTTTCATCCTTAATAAGAGAACGACCAACTCCTGGTCCTGTTAGGTGATAGCATTTCAATGAAATGCCAATGAGATATACAATTGGCTCCTCTTGTGAAGAAAAGGTTACAAGTTGGGTTGAGTCTGCCATTTGACTCGAGGTAGTTGTCTCTTCCGTTACATTCTTGGATAAACGAATGATTAAATCAGGTCCCCTCGAGTGTTGGGATGAAAGAATAAAAATACCATCCTCTTTGGAAAGAAATGGTTCATAGAATAGATTCCATGCATTCGGATGATAGGTTAAGCCTGCAGCACTAAATTCTCTAGCAACACGGGAACTAAAAGAGGCAACATATTGAAAAAGAGGAATAGGCTTTCTCGATTGAACGCCATCAACCTTAACCAGTAAATAATCCTCCACAAAAGTCTTTTGAAATATACCTATTTCACCCAATTTTGAACAAAAACAAAGTTTAAGATACAAAACAAGTGAGAATAATATTTCAAACTTCCATCCACGACTCACAGGACTATCTGATTGGGTTATCATAGAAAACAAGTGAGAGATAAAACGAAACACTGGAATCTGCTTGTAATGAGTCTCAAGATACTTCAAAACAATCTTTGGATAAACCAATGTGAAAGTGCTTGACGCTTCATCAGAAGTATAATAGAACCCAAAATGACTGGCAATATCCAAAACATATTCTGAGTGACTACCCAATTCTATCCCACCGAAATATGTCTCATTTGTGCTGATAGAAATTTTAAAACACTAGCAAGTAGCATGGAAGAAAACACACCAACTACCCTCGGTTCCACCCTATCAACATGAACAAAAAGAGAATCAATCATATGAATAGTTTCCACTTTCTCTTTTAGGTCTTTAACTGAAAGATCTCTCCATTTAGCATTGGATACACACATCTTTGCCAACTCGGTTAAGACATGATGGACATAAATAGGCACACCACCTATATATTCCCATACTATTTCAGATAACCAGTCAATTCCCTGTGGTGTTTTTGGAAAGATTATTTCTCGGAGAGTCTCTTCACCATATCTTGACTGTTGTACAATATCCTTTACGATGTCACTTGAAAATGGATCTAGTCGTAGAAATCTCAAACTAATTCGTAATGGCATAGCATCCTGTTGTCTACGCACAATAGCATTACATCTTCCAACTACAATACACAATACAAAAGGTTCGACAAGTAAAGGTCGCAGCAGTCGAAAAAACAAACGATATACGTTAGACGAGGATTGGCCAGGAGAAGGACTCTTCAAATCTTTAAATTCGAAGAAGTCTTCTTCTCCCACAAAGCCAATTTCGTCAATGCAGATGAACAGATACCTTTTGTTTGTAACTTGAAAAAGTTTTGCTAACCATTCAGAAGGGCCTTTGGGAACCAGAGGAAGCACTTCAGATAACAACTGACTACCATTTGGAAAATCAGACAATGCAGTTTCACAAATTTTCTGATGCAAGACATGTTCAAAACGGTGTCCTTCTTTAGGGAACCTCCCAAGCTCCAAGTATACATACAAAGTCTTGTTGTAAAGTGCATCCAAACTCTCTTCTGGTGTTGCACAACCCGGAAAACATTGTTTGGATCTTGCTTACCAAATGTATTCTTTGTTTATGACGAGAAACTCATTGAACCTAACGCCAAAGGTCGTTTTTCCAGCGCCATACATATGCCCAGTAAACTAAACGACGGGACGTGCTGCAAGACCTGGTGTTGGGTCACTGTTATCGTAGGAGTCAGAGAAGGCTTCTAATACTTGTAAAACAGCTTGTTGACGATTGACCAAGGGAGAAGCTAGGTCAGACCGGTCGCAATAAAACAAAGGCAAGTCCATTGTCGTCAAGCACTCACATTAACCCACGAAGAGTCTTTAGGAGAGAGGACAAGCTTTAAATGATACAATTCTTTTCCAAAGAGAGGATGGAGTGGCGAGTGAATAGAAATAGGAAAGGTTATTATTATTCAACAAGGAAAGAACCTTTTACTTTATCTACCACTATATACAATAGGGCAGAATTGGAGAATGACATTTGTTGCTCTTACTGACCTACAAAGAGCAGTAAATACCAGGGAATTTCTATTGTAGACGCACAGACAAAGAAACGGATATAAAGGATACTTTGGATATTATGGTTAGACTAGTTTTTTGAAATCTTGTATTTAAGTTTTTGTTTTTATTGCAGACTTTGCCTGAAACTTGAATATATCAGGAGAGTCATTGATTAAAGTGCTTTAAACATGCTGTAGAAGCGTACTGTTTTATATTTGTCTTTATTTGTTCACAAATATTTCAAGTGACGTGCTAACCCAGTTTCAGTTATTACTCAGTCACGGTGTTTACACTGTTACACTGCTCTTTATTCCCATTACCATCTCTTGTACAAAGGGGAAGAATGCCACAAAAGTATCAGGTTAAGTTAAATATAGCTTAAACAGAATGATGGGTATAGAAACAATATTCTTTCTTGCTAAATGCCATCTATTGAAGAATTGATTAATGAGAACCAAAATTACCACCGATATATATATGTCATCTTTGTGAGATACATAAACTGAATAGAAAATCTTTCTCCATTGAATGAGACAAATACATTTTCCTAACAGTTTTTATTAATTATGTACTCCAGAACTTGGTACTGGCTATTTGAGAATGAATGTCCGTGAACATGGATGGTTTTATTGATTTCACAAGTACTCTTCTAATAATCCATTGTTGGCTTGATATGGGAGGACTGTATAAAGACTAAACACAAGAGCAAATTCAGTTTATTGGTGTCTTGAAATTTTAAACATCTATTTTCTCAACCGTTTCACAACGTCATGAATGGCATGAATAAAAAATACCAAGCTTTCTTGCCTATTCGCAATCATATCTTTTCTAAAAAAATGATATCTTTCTCCAAACTAATGGTGCAGAGTAACCTTGGAAAGGCTATAATATAGTCATACAGTGCTCACTGTAGTTCATTGAATTTACAACAAAAATTTCTGTTTGGCTCCTGATATTTGAGCAACAACAAAGGAAACTTTGTAACATTATCCATTTGACTTGACAACAAGTCAAAAATGTGTCTATTTAGGATTTCTCAGAATGAAATACTGTGTTGGCCTTTGTATTCCAAAATTATTGCTCAGTCATCCATCTTGCAAATATTATCGATATTATCTTGCATTCAATGTTGTTTGTAGTACTATGTCTTTTTATTTGACTTGCAAAAAGATGTCATAGATAAGATGACGAAATAAACATGAATGAGCAGAAAAATAGGTAGACCTAACAAGTGTTTCATTAGCAACAGAGAATGGTTCATTGTTGCTAGTTCAATTTCTTGATTATATGAAGTTATTTATTGCAGATAAGACATCTATTAGGCCATTTCCTTTTTCAAGTCTATTGAAAGGCATAACCAGAGCAAGTAAAGTCGTAGCTATAAAAGAGGACAAAGAGCACTGTTGCAGTTGCTAAAGAACGTATTATTCCTTCAAAGCAATAACCTTTATTTTCCAATAATTGGATTTATACATATGCAATGGACCCAATAATTTTAGTTATAAAGAATCTTTCCAAGCATAAAATTAAATTTTCAAAAAGAGACTATGATTATTTATAGTCAACGCTTATCATATCTTTACACGAAAGACTCTAGAGTGTCAACATCTTTCACATATCAGACATTCTTATTTCAAATTCATAATCTTCCAGTGGTTCATAATTTGGTACAAGTTCTACGCTACTCTGAAAATTATTTTCAAAAGAATAATGTTGAGCAGCAACGACAAACAGGAGAAGAGAGGGTGGCTGCATATAAGAAGAAAGATAAACTTGCATAAACTTCAAATAACATCAATACGGAATCGAAGAAAATTTTCAGTTTTTCAAGTGTCACTAATATGAAAATTCTCTCGTGACGACTCCAAGTGATTCACTGTCTTGTTCCAAACAAATACAATTAGTTTTATACAAAGATTCTCTGTTTCCAAGGTGTTACATAGTGACTGGTACAAAACCGATGGTTGATTCTCAACGCTTCACAGTGGAAGAAGCAAATGCATTGCTGAAGACACTGGAGAAAGTAACAAATGATGGAAAGAGGGCTTGATGAAAGTACATTTTTAAACTTTATTTTTGGTTTTAGGTGTGGAGTATATAAAGGGAAAGTAACCTTATCATTGCATTGATGAAGATTTTAAGTGGTGGTCTTTAAAGGCGCAATGACGTGAGAAACCGAAAGAGACAATCGAAGATCCGCATCTATTTATTCTTTTGCAAGTCATGGTTGACTTTTCAGAATATTTCTTTGGGTTTCTTGGTTATACGCTTACTATGACTTTTGGACATTTCTTCACCACTATGGGAGTTTTCTTTCTACATCTAACGTGTTCTGTTTGCTGTTAATGACTCGCAACGATGTATTTGTGAAGAAATGGCTATAAACGCATTGCCACATTCGTTCTCATACATGAAAGAATAAAGTTTTAAGCTTTATTCTTAATGGTCCAATATGTTCTTTTCTTACTTTTGTATCTGAATGCATTTGATTGTGTTCATATCACCTACTTCTGTTGTAGTTTTTCAGCTCATTGAGTATTTTAAAGATATGAATGTCAATCTTGATCATGTCAGCTTATGTTTTGCTTGTGAAACTTTGTCCATTATTTTATTTCAGTTTTTTATATAAGCATATAAACATGGTATTGTTGAGGTGATTTCTAAGATTACACTTTTGTCCTTTTATATGTAATCAACTCTGGAAAGAAACTTGGAAACCTCGGTGACATTGCCAAGTCCACTCAAGCGACTGTGGCTTTCAATGGGAGTTATTTGTATTTTAGGCTTTTTATTTCTCATTTTTGACCATTGAAACCACTTGAAAAATGTCTTGGCGAGACTTTGTATCGATAACCATTTCGAAGTGTTTGCTGTATATATTTTATTCTTTTACAGCTATCGAAAGCAAACAAGTAATACCTAACACAAAGTTTAAAGGCCATTTGCTGGGATCGTGACAATCATGACACTGTCACAGGCAAGAGGCGAGAGAAACTGTTAAAAGGCACGATTCCTTTGATAGTGTAGACAAGGTAATTCGAAACTTGTTTTACCATGTTTCTTGGAGCACTTTTATGGAGCCATGTAAACACACTGAATACTATTGGTCCTTTGTTTACTTTATTCCATGTTTACTATTATGACATGTAGGTACGGATCAAACATGGACTAGACTAGTCCACCACCAGTAGAATGGTAGAGAGTATATATAATGACGATGATAATGACAAGGTTGAATGAAAATTTTTAATGTAAATTAAAACACCAAGTTTGTGCCTTTTATTTGCCACAGTGACATGAGAATGTTCCTTTCGTGTTTCTTTGTGTTGGATTCCAGTTGAATTTGCCAGTGTTCGAATTATATTATGATACTGCACACTCTTTTATGATCTTTTTCAACTTGTTCACTCTTTTAAATTTTTTGGAATATCACCAGTCTCAAATAAATTTTTAAAGTACCAATACTTTTCTAGTTGCAGTTTTTCACCAACAAACTGAGCAACTTTTTGCGAGCAAAAGTGATTGACTTGAAAATTAACGGGTCCTTTTTGATTCTATTGACCAATATACACAGAAGGGAATTTTGAACCTTGAGTCATTCCTTACAATTTTTCTTTACTTTAAGCAAATAGGTGAACCCAAGCACAATAGTTCTTTTGAACTTTGCTAGTCTCTCTCTGTACTAACAAAGGACAGAGCATTTACCGGTCGCATACTAGTAGCTGATAAGGCTGCACTGGTCTTTTTTTTTTCGAACAAGTTATTTCAATTGCCTTAACTCGGTTTGAATAAGAAAGTTTTGACAGTCAATAATATTTAATGTATGACCAAACGATTGTGTCAGTCGACAACAAAAGTATCATCAACTGAGTGTCTTGGCCAAGGGGAACAAATTTGATGGGATTGATACTGCTCTTTGTGTGGATGAGCAGCCTCTACAATACCTTAACACTATGAAATATACAGAATGATTAGTTGAAAGATACACAACCAACAGTCCACTAAAACACAATACAAGATAACGAATGAGTTTTCCCAAACTGAAAGTTGGAAAACTTTGGAAGATCCACCAATGTGACAAGTACACAGTACTTGAGGAGAAACTGAGTGAAAACTTGTAGTCACGTCACACAGTAACAAAAGCAGGACAATATGTTGAAAAGATGTTGAGGATACTGAGCCTCTAACGTTGAGCAATTGACTAGGAAAGTTTATGAGACCGACGAGTTGAGAAGTAACCCTTGAAAGGACAACATTCATTTAAAGTAGCTAAAGGACAGTGAATATAGAGGAAGACAACATCTTTATAAGCATTTGATGAAGCTCTGTTTAATTTGAATGTTAGACTAGTCCAAGGGTTGCTGCTTCAAGTTACTACTGCAAGGTGAAAATCCAAAGACAAGAAACCCCGGATCAAACAGCACAGTACAACACTATATAAGAGAAGAGGATACAGTTTTTATTACCAATGAACAAAAGGCACCATTGTCAATTGTAACTTTTTCCTCTGGGTTAAAACAGCTTTGGTTTATTATGGTTTGCCTTGTTATATTGTATTCTATTGGGTTGAGATACAGTGATGGAGACCTTGAAAGTTTCACTGAGAAGCTCCTTAAGCACTTATCGTTGAATAAATAAAGTTTTTGTGACATAATAAACATGTGCTTGATGTCACTTGAATCAACTTGGCGATTACTCGACATTATTGTTGAAAATTGAAAAGATTTGACAATGATAGTCACCTTATCAACTTGAAAGATATGACTTTTGAATACTAGATTCGAAGAATAATATGGGCTTGTACTATTAAAATCACCAGACTGTGATGAATAATCAACAGAACCAACACTAAACACCGATATTTTTACCCAATTGAACAAACGGCTGAAATTACGCCCAAGTCCAGAGCCCAAAGTTTTGGAAGAGTAAGGCACAAGGGAGAAGAGTACTCCACCACTTGAAGAAGAACAGAACCCAAACTTTTACTCACTTTAACCCAGTAAAGAAGCGTAGAATAACTAGGTAGAAAAGTTGAAGAGCATTCTGAAGGATTTACTTTGAGTAATGGAGTGTAAAGGTTTACAAAGGACAAGAGTCAAGAAGGAACCTTTAAAAGGACAGGTTCCAGACGTCAATGAGGTAATGAACAAAAGAGTATAAGAAATGAAAAGTTTCGTCATACATGTAAGGGTAAACAGAGAGTCAGCAAACAAGTGACAACGCAGCCTAGCTACATTGAAGGACCTTTGTTGCAGAGTATTTTAGAAAAGCATTTGGCGAAGCTTTTCACAACTCGAATGTAAAAGAAACCAAAAAGAACCTGTTAGAAACGACCCTTTGGAAGAAATTACGAACAAACGAAGCAAGTTGAAGAGTACTTGCAGAAAAACGCGTTTTAACCAAGTTGATTGCATCTTTAGAAAGGATAGGGTAACATTACTGGTCATTCTTGGTAGAGAAGAAGGTCCAGTGACTTTTCCTAGTGTAGCATACAAATTTTTGTTCTATGTCGAGACAGCCTTGTTTGACGGTAGTTTGTCTTGGCTTATTCGGTTTTATTATAGACGGTTGGGGTCGAAGGAAAAGGATGTGTCAGCTTGGCGTTCAGATTAATAAGCAACGCGCGAGGCAGGATGTTAGTGTCCTTTTATTTATACAATATTGAAAAGTATACTATTTACGGGACAAAAGCTATATCGTGTTTTCACACCTTACAACAGCTATGACACGAGAGCAGAATTTAAATTGACTAGTATGTGTATGGAATCTCGTTTCTTGACTTGATTATATAAATTCAGAGAAGTCGTTGGTCTATATTTGAAGATTGTTTCTGTCTTATCAATATTTACAAAGTGCTTTCAAAATTTGGTTGGTGTGAGTGGACCAGATGAGGGTCTGTTGAGGAAGCAACTCTCGCCAACTTTTTCTGAACTTTGGTAACTGATAGTCTCGTTGTTTGTACTCTTATATGCAGCAAGACATCCACAATTGTTTATATTATGTTTCTATAAGAGCCTGGAGTATTTAACCAACTTGATGATCCTATAAAAGGACCTTTGGGTAATTGAACAGTAGAAGAGTAGGATTGGAATAAGCCAATTGTGATTTTACTTTGTCAAAGATGTCCAGTATAGGATTATCTTTTAATAAGAGTCATTTTGTTATGTATTATTAAGAAAGCCTCTTGTCTTTTTGCACTGTCGATCAACTCCAAGTTTGGACACAAACTCAACGCCATCAATGGCATAGATTTAGAATGATCGCCTGGTTGCTGTTTCCTCATTGTCCATTCCATTAAAGCATAAACAGTTTCATAAGACATTTGGCAGCTTACAAGCACTTTAAAAAGGAATTGAAAATATATGGCAGAAGAACGAATGTAGACTGTTCATACTCAATAAAATGAGAAGAGCGTACTACAAGCAACTTTTTATGTGTTCAGCAATATTATTCCAAAGCAAACGATACTTGTAGTTTAAAACGGTATAAAATTTTTCTAGTCAATGTAGCAGAAGGAGCGATTGAGTGTGTATTATAGGCTGAATCAATTCAGTTTTTGAAATTCAGTTCCTAATACTTGAGTAAACTGTATTTTATCTAAATGGTTTACAATTGGATTTCAGGTTATATCTTAATTAGTATTCGATAGAGCAACGCTTGATGAAGCTACTTTCTACTTGCTTTGAGTTTTCATCATATGCAACTGCTGACCTCAAATTCAAGAGTTGATGTTCAGTTTATATCAGATTCATTGACGTTGATATATATACTGATGAAGACCTTGGAAAACTTCAAAAAATGGTTCTCAATCACTCTTCATTGTAATAAATATAGTTTATATGACATAGAAAACATGCACTTGATGTTAATTGAATCAACTTTGCTTGGCGATTACTCAATATCATTATTGAAAATTGAAAAGATTTGACAATGATGGTCATCTTTTATACTCAGCTTGAAAGATATGAGTTTTGAAATACTAGATTCCCAGAATAATATGGGCTTGAACTCTTAAAATCACAAGATTGTAATGAGTAGTCAACATTACTAATAGTTCTATCCAATTGAAAGGCTGAAATTTCCTCAAGTTCAAATCAAAGGCTTTCAATTTAGAGCAAAATGTTTTGGAAAGGTAAAACACAAAGGTGAGGAGTACACTCTCCACTTGAAGAGGAACACAGCCCAAATTTTTATTCACTTTAACACAGTAAATAACTGCCGAATAACTTGGGAGTAACGGTGATGAACACTCTGGAGAGTTTACTTTGAGTAGCTGAGTGTAAAAGTGTACAAAGACAAGAAGAAGAAGGAACGTTTATAAGGACGGGATTTAGACACGAATGAGTTCATAGCAAAGGAATAGAAAGGACGAAATTTACGCTTGTATATCAAAGGGTTAGACTATGTTACTGTCAACTGCCAAAGCAACTTGGCATACCCGTGAAACGATAGTTGCAGAGTAGTTTAGAAAAGCATTTGACGAAGCTTTTTGCGACTTGCTGTTAAAAAGACGTTTGAAACCAACCTTTTGGAGGAAAGGAAGAAGAAGAGAGACAAGTTGGAGTGCACGTTACAGAAGAAGTTGCTTGGATCAAGTGGAGTGCATCTTAAGAAACGATAAGTCAACATTACTGGTCATTGTTGTTAAAGAAAAAGGTCCAATGACTCTTCTAAAGGATATGGAGCATACAAGTCTTTGTTTTACATTGAGATGAACCTTGTTTGACGACAGTTTATTGTGGTTTATTTGGTTTTAATATAGACAGTTGGAGTCGAAGGAAAAGGGTATCTCACTCGTGTACGAGACAGGATGTGAATCTTGTTTTATTTATAAAATAATAAAAGTTATATTAATTGCGGAAAACAACTGTGCAATTTTATCACTCCTTACCACAACTTTGACACGAGAGCAGAATTTAAATTTGATTGGTATGTGTATGAAATTTCGTTCGTTGGCTTGATTGTATAAATTTAGAGATGAGACGTTGTTCTACATTTGAAGGTTGTTTCTGTGGTGGCAACATTTACTATATGCTTTCAAAAGTTGGTTGATATGGGTTGACCCAATACGGCTGTGGAGAACACAACTTTCTCTAGCATTTACTGAACCGTGACAGCCAAATGTCCTCTTGTTTTTATTGATATATGAGGCAAGATATCCACACTTGTTTATATTATGTTTATGTAGGAGGCTGTATTGTTTGAATAACTTATGATCCCATAAAAGGATCTTTGGGTAATTGAACAGTAAAAGAATAGGATTGGCAGAAGCCAATGGTGAACTTGCTTTGTCAAAGTTGTCTAGTATAGGATTATACTTTAATATGAATCATTTTTGTGTACTATTAAGAAGCCTCTTTTCCTTTTGTATTGACCTGTGTCTTCTTATATAACATGTCTTTTGAATCCAAGCTTTAATAGTATCTCAACTATTATTTCAATGGGATGGATTTAGGATTATTTCCTTGTTGCTATTTCCATTGCTCATTCCATCGGTGTTGACGCTAAGAACACTACATATCCACTGTCACCATTTCAACATTTTGCTAATTGGAAACAATTGATTCATAAGGAGAAATTTACAGTATATATGAAAGTATAAACAGTTTCATGAGACGTCGACATCTCAAAATAGTATACTAGAAGAGTCTAATTTAGACAGTTTATACTCAAGAAAACAAGATGACCGTACTACGAGCAACTTGTATATGTTCAAAATACTGTTTCATAGCATACGATACATGCAGGCTAAAAGAAAGTATGAAATTCAGCTAGTCTATCCACAAGAAGGAACGATTTAGGTTACATTCTAGGATGAGTCCTTTTACTTGTCAATTGTTCATTAAGCTGTATTTTGTTTTGAATTTTTGCAATACTATTCTACCTATATCTTATGTTTTATTCAAAAAGAACTATTCGTGATATTTGGTGGTGTTTCCATTAAATTCTACTGTTGACAATGCAGCTTTACTTTAATTGACAGTATATAAACTTCTTGAACAGCAGTGACGTGGCCTCAGTCATTGTGTACTACGAAATCTACTGATGGTTGAATCATTGTTGAGATTTCTTGTTAATTACCTGATCATAATTTCATTACTTTTGTCAGCAGGTGTTTATAGTGGCACGTGATAACTTTTCAGTTTGGCTTTGATAAGACAGACGATATGACTTTCAAAAAAAAGATCAAAAGACATTGGAATGATAACACAAAGAGACATGTGTAATCAGTTAAACAAATTATACTTGTGCATCATTATTTTGTTTTTAGGTTCTGATGACTCTATTGTGTATTATATAAAATGTGAAATAATATAGTGAGAGCTTCCTTGCTGTTAGTTGACGTATTGATGTACGACATTCAAAGAATATTACTAATGAGTGCGATTACCTTTGGACTATGATTCTTGTTCAATAAGAATAGTATAAAGAAACGAAATAATTTTTTCAACAACAAGAGAATGGCATAAAAGTTTAGTATAAGAGAAAGGAGCCTTGTCACATTACTGTAAGACTATTTTGAATGTCTTTAGGATTGTTTTGGAAGTTGGGCGATGATCTGAAACATGATGTTGTTGATTCATGAAAGAGTTTCTGTAGTATAGAAGCTAAATCATTGGAGTTCACATGGAACATGAATATAGATATTGTTCTTTATGACCGCTTTGAAACATCTTTTATGAGCATTAGGATACTGTCGGTGTAATTTAGAACTCTAAACCATATCTTTTAGTAATTATTATTGATAGAATCAAATCCAACCTGGACAGACCACAACAAGTGGACAGAGGATGCTTGAGTCTACTTGTTACACAACTTTTTGGTGTCGATTTTGAACGGCCTCATTGTTCTGTTTATCAGAAACAATTGAAGATTCATTGGTCCAGTTACTTAATATTTATAATTGACTTTCTTTCTACTGACCTTTGTGTAACTTGTTCTTAAAACAATTACATAGTGCTTCTACCAACAAAAGATGACTAAGCTGTTAATATGCAAACGAAGAAGCGAGTTAATAGATGATATTTGCTTTCAGAAACAAGCCTTAAATGGGAATATTCTAACATTAACATGTAACTAAATAAAAGTTAGGATTATTTCCAAACGTGACAGAAGAGACGTTATCAGACCATAAGGTATATTGTTCATTTCGTCTTACGACAAATGTTTGACTGTTTTGGAGTAATTTATAGCATAATGTACTCCAAAAGCAGCTTGAAAGGATGAACTGCGATTATAGCAAAGTTGCTTTGAAACATACAAGTCAGAATATCACCGAGTTCTGTTGCAAAGTGTAATATCTGTTGTACGCTTAGAATTCTAAATGTGTCATTTTGCTACTAGTGTTTATATGGAGTCAGAAAGAACCTTCTATGTTTCGAGAATTCTAACTTCAATGTTACTAAAAATAGTTACATCTGTAATCATCTTTTGCAAATACACGTAATACTAGTATATATTAATATTACCATATTGTAATCAAATATCTTCAAAAGGCATATAGAAACCATATATTTAATGGAGAGGCTGTAGACAAGTAAGAATAGCTAACTGTAGGCTGGGTACGGTGAAACTGCATTCATTGTGAACATGGCAACAAATTATGCCTTTAACCTATGTAACTTTCTTCAATACTCAGCTATATGCTACTACTATTTGTGTAGATATCAACAACATTTTTCTTGCCATATTTTTAGTTGTGATTGGTATTAACAGATGTACCGCACGCTCAAATATGAAAAACATTGTGTTCTGAACTTCAATTGCAGAATTGAGACTAATTCTCAGTAAGAGAGAGTATAGAAAACATTTAGTGAGACTACATTACAAGAACACTTTTAAAGGTATTCAAGTTCAATAAGCATAGAGAGAGAAACGAACGTCTCAAATGATATTACACTAGGAGAGACAACCATACTAAAGCGTGTCTATGGTATTTGTATTTTCTCACTCTAGACTATAGGTTTTTGCAATTTTATTATTTGTGTAATCATATCACATGCTGACAAACGATACCAAAAGAGCCAAGCACACTCACTTTTCATTGTTGAATTACTTTTGTCATCTTTGTTGAGCAGAGACGGATATTAGGAAAATATTTCTCATTTTTACACAAGTTGCCTCAAAACCATTAGGTAGTGTATTGTGTTGCAATGTTGCTCAGTAAAGAAATAACTTTCCAAGGGTAGAAGCTTTTATTTTGTCGTTGGAAACTTGCTTGTTCTTTTTGCTAAAATCAAACAGTTTACATTAGCCAACATTTAACTAGTAATGAACGACTTGTACATTGGTCTTCAGAACCAAGCTTTAGAATGGATGTAATATAACAACACCTGATAAGTGCATAAAAGTAGAACTGTTCCTGAACGTCAAAGCGCACAGATCGTTAAGCCATAGGAAATATATCATTTGGTTTGACAACGGATGCTTTGATTGTTTTAAAGTAATTATCAGCAAAGAAAACTAGAGTAGTTGGTTGAAAGAATGAAATGCGACTGTAGCAAAGTAGCCTTGCAAACATGTTACTCATAACTCGATTGATTTCTGTTGCAACACAATATATCTAATGTGTGCTAAGGATTCAGAAGTGTCAGTTTTTTAAGTTTCTAAATGGATTCGAAATTGAACTATTTTCAACACAATATTGAACATTGAGTGTTAAAAGGATTACATCCATTAATCACCATGGTTAACCAGTAGACGTAAAGTTCGTACATATTACTATTACATTACTGTAATCAACTATTTTGCAAATGACCTTGAAAAAGAAATTGACAAAAATACTGTAGGTGTCCAACGATACTTAACTTCAGAAACTGTGTCGGTTTAATTAACTTGCTGGGTACTACCAGCAATGCAGGTTCTCTGTAGTGGTAATTTTTCTGCATTTTTTACAAACATGTTACATCAAACACCAACATTAATCGATGAAGACACATTGCTGTAATTGGTTTCAGTGACCGACATTCCTGGTCTGCCCATCCTAAATAACAATACAGTTTCGACGTAAAATGTACAAGTGTAAAAAAAAATCGTACTGAAAAATGAAAAGTCGTCACATGAAAAACTGATATTAGAGCACAAAGATACTGTTTCCAAAATAATTGTTTCATAAAAATCAGTAGAAAACATACGCGATAAATAAAGACAAACGTAAGATATAAGAAAAAAAATTGAATGTTCATTTATTCAAAAGGTTCAACGAAAGTGACTCAAATAAACAAAATAAAAATGAGCATAAAGAATGACAGTTTTAGATAAAAATAACAAGCCACAGATTAAAATGCAATAACAACACTGATGATATTACAAAAAAACATAAAGATAAAATAAAATTAAAAATGCAGAATTACAAAACAATAAACATAAATTAAAAAAAAATCAAACAAAATAAAAAATTAAGAACATTAAAAAAAAAATAAACAAAGAAAATTTATAAATAAAATAATTTTTATGGAAAAATAAATACAAAGATCCACTTGAAAAAAAATTAATTACAATAAAAAAAAGTTGTGAAAGTTTAAAAGTGAGCTTATTTGTGAAAGATAAGTAAAAGTTCATTATTTAATTTATGTAAAATAAAATCGCGTTAATGAAAATTTTTAGGTTTTATTAAGTTTTATTAGGTTTTATTAAGTTTTATTAGGTTTTATTAGTTTTTTAGGGTTTATTTAGGGTTTATTAGGGTTTATTAGGTTTATTAGGGTTTATTAGGGTTTATTTATTAGGGTTTATTAGGGTTTATTAGGGTTTATTAGGGTTTATTAGGGTTTTTTTTTTTTTTTTTTTTTTTTTATTAGGGTTTATTAGGGTTTATTAGGGTTTATTAGGGTTTATTAGGTTTATTAGGGTTTATTTAGGGTTTATTAGGGTTTATTAGGGTTTATTAGGGTTTATTAGGGTTTATTTAGGGTTTATTAGGGTTTATTAGGTTTATTAGGGTTTATTAGGTTTATTAGGGTTTATTAGGGTTTTATTAGGGTTTATTTATTAGGGTTTATTAGGGTTTATTAGGGTTTATTAGGGTTATTAGGGTTTATTAGGGTTTATTAGGGTTTATTAGGGTTTTATTTAGGGTTTATTAGGGTTTTTTTATTAGGGTTTATTAGGTTTATTAGGGTTTATTAGGGTTTAGGGTTTATTAGGGTTTATTTAGGGTT
>SDGA01000043.1:0-94645 GCA_006232345.1 Galdieria phlegrea
TATCGTTGTTACCTACAGTATTTTGTCAATTTTTTTTTCAAGGTCATTTGCAAAATTGTGTATTAGAATAACGTAATATTAATATATACAAATTTTGCGTCTATTTTGTTAACCATGGTGATTAATGGATGTAATCTTTTTAACACTCAAGGTTGATTATTGTATTGAAGATAGTTCATTTTGATCCATATAGAAACTGTAACAAAATGACGTTCTGAATCCTTAGCACAAATTAGATATATGTGTGTTGCAACAGAAATCAATCGAGTTATGAGTTACTTGTTTGCAAGGCTACTTTGCTACAGTCGCATTTCATTCTTTTTAACCAACCACTAAAGTTTTCTTTGCTGATAATTACTTTAAAACAATCAAAGCATGCGTTGTCAGACCAAATAAAATATTTATCCTATGGCTTAATAACCTGTCTTCTTTGAAGTTCAGGAACAGTGTCTACTTTTATGCACTTATCAGGTGTTGTTATAATACATACCATTTTAAAGCTTGGTTCTGAAGACCAATGTACAAGTCGCTCATTACCAGTTAAATGTTGGCTAATGTAAACTGTTTGATTTTAGCAAAAAGAACAAGCAAGTTTCCAACGACGAAATAAAAGCTTCTACCCTTGGAAAGTTATTTCTTTACTGAGCAACATTGCAACACAATACACTACCTAATGTTTTTGAGGCAACTTTTGTAAAAAAGAGAATAATTTCCTAATATCCGTCTCTGCTCAACAAAGATGACAAAAAGTAATTCAACAATGAAAAGTAAGTGTGCTTGGCCCTTTTGGTATCGTTTTCAGCATGCGATATGATTACACAAATAATAAACTGGAAAAACCTATATTTTAGGATGATAAACCCCAATACCATCGAAGTGCTCTTATATGGTTGTATCTTCTAGTGTAATATCATTTGAGACGTTCGTTTCTCTCTCTATGCTTAATTGAGCTTGAATACCTTTAAAAGGTGTCCTTGTAGTGTAGTTTCACACACTGCTTTCTATACTTGTTTCTTACTGTGAACTAGTCTCATTCTGCAATTGAGGTTCAGAACACAATGTTTTTCATATTTGAGCGTGCGGTACATCTGTTAATACCAACCACAAGTAACAGTATGGTGAGAAAAATGTTGTTGATATCTACACAAATAGTAGTAGCATATAGCTTGAGTATTGAAGAAAGTTACAAATAGGCTAAAGGTATAATTTGTTGCCATATTCACATTGAATGCAGTTTCACCGTACCCAGTCTACAGTTAACTATTCTTACTTGTCTACAGCCTCTCCATTAAATATTTGGTTTCTCTATGCCTTTTGAAGATATTTGATCACAATAAGGTAATATTAATATATACTAGTATTACGTGTATTTGCAAAAGATGGTTACAGATGTAACTATTTTTAGTAACATTAAAGTTAGAATTCTCGTAATATAGAAGGTTTTTTTCTGACTCCATATAAACACTGGTAGCAAAATGAAACATTCTAGAATTCTAAGCGTACACCAGATATATACACTTTGCAACAGAACTCGATGATGTTCTGACTTGTGTGTTCAAAGGCTACTTTGCTACAATCGCAGTTCATTCCTTTCAAGCAGCTTTTGGAGTGCTCTATGCTATAAATTGTTCCAAATCAGTCAAACCATTTGTCGTAAGAAGAAATCAACAATATACTTTATGGTCTGATAACGTCTCTTCTGTGACGTTTGGAAATAATCCTAACTTTTATTTAGTTACATGTTAATGTTAGAATACATCCAATTTAAGGCTTGTTTCTGAAAGCAAACATCATCTATTAACTCACTTCTTCGTTTGCATATTAACAGCTTAGTCATCTTTTGATGGTAGAAGCACTATGTAAATTGTTTGAAGAGCAAGTTACACAAAGGTCAGTATAAAGGAAGTCAATTATTAGCTATCAAGTACGACTAATGAATCTTCAATTGTTTCTGGTAGACAGAACAATGAGGTCGTTTAAAACCAATACAAAAAAAGTTGTGTAACAAGTAGACGTAAGCATCCTCTGTCCACTTTGTTGTCGTCGGTCCAGGTTGGATTTGATTCTACCAATATAATTACGCAAAAGATATGGTTTCAGAGTACTAAATTACAACTTACAGTATCCTAATCCTCATAAAAGATGTTTCAAGGCGGTCATAGTAAACAATATCTATATTCATGTTCCATGTGAACGTCAATGATTCTAACTTCTATACTAGTTAAGATGTTTCCTGAATCAACAAACATCAGTGTTTCAGATCATCGCCAACTTCCAAATCAATTCTCAAGACATTCAAAATAGTGTTACAATAATATGAAAGCGCTCCTTTTTCTTATACTACAAATTTTATGCCATTCTCTTGTTGTTGAAAAAATTATTTCGTTTCTTTATACTTTTCTTATTGAACAAGAATCCATAGTCCAATGGTAATGGCACTCATTAGTAATATTCTTTCAATGTCGTAATCAACACGTCAACTAACAGCAAGGAAGCTCTCACTATATTGTTTCACATTTTATATAATACACAATAGAGTCATCAGAACGTAAAAACACAATTATGATATACAAGTATAATTAGTTTAACTGATTACACATGTCTCTTTGTGTTATCTTTCCAATGTCTTTTGATCTTCTTTTGGACATCATGTCGTCTGTCTTATGAAAGCCTAGCTGAAAAGTTGCCACTTGCCACTATAAATATCTGCTGATAAAAGTAATGAAATTGTCATCAGGTAATTTAGCAAGAAATCCCATAGTGATTCAACGACCAGTAGATTCCTTAGTACACAATGATGGATCATCAATTGAGTTTAAGGTCACGTCACTGCTGTGTCAAGGATGACTTCAACTTATTATCAATTAAAGCTTCATTGTCAACAGTGGGATTTAATGAAAACACGACCAAATGCAACGAGTAGTTCTTTCTGAATACAACATAAAATGTAGATACAAAACCATTGCAAATATTCAAAACAAATACAGTTTAATGAACAATTGACAAGTAAAAGGACTCATCCTAGAATGTAACCTAAATCATTCCTTCTTGTGGATAGACTAGCTGAATTTCATACTTTCTTTTAGCCTGCTTGTATCGTATGTTTTGAAACAGTTTTCTTGAGCATATACAAGTTGCTCATAGTACGGACCTCTTGTTTTCTTGAGTATAAACCGTCTCAATTAGACTCTTCTAGTATACTATTTTGAGATGTCGACTGTCTCATGAAACTGTTTATACTTTCATATACATTGTAAATTTATCCTTATGAATCAATTGTTTTCAATTGGCAAAATGTTGAAATGGTGACAGTGGCATAGGTAGTGTTCTTTTAGCATCAATAGGGATGGAATGAGCAATGAGAAACAGCAACAAAAGGATAATTCTAAATTCATCCCATTGAAATAATAGTTTAGCTGTTATTAAAGCTTGGATTCAAAAGACATTGCCATATAAGAAGACATATATTAATAAAAAAGGAAAAGAGGCTTTCTTAATAGTACACAACAAATCATTCATATTAGAGTATAATCCTATACTAGACATCTTTGACAAAGCAAGTTAACCATTGGCTTCTGCCAATCCTATTCTTTTACTGTTCAAATACCCAAAGGTCCTTTTATGGGATCATAAAGTTATTCAAACAATACAGACTCCTACAAAAACATAATATAGACAGTGTGGATATCTTGCCTCATATACCAATAAAAACAAGAGGACATTTGGCTGTCACAGTTCAATAAATGCTAGAGAAAGTTCCGTTCTCGATAGCTGTATTGGGTCAACCTATATCAACCAACTTTTGAAAGCACATAGTAAATGTTGGCACCACAGAAACAACCTTCAAATGTAGACCAACGTCTCATCTCTAAATTTATACAATCAAGCCAACGAACGAAATTTCATACACATACTAATCAAATTTAAATTCTGCTCTAGTGTCAAAGTTGTGGTAAAGAGTGATAAAATTGCACAGTTGTTTTCCGCAATTAATATAACTTTTATTATTTTATAAATAAAACAAGATTAACATCCTGTCTCGTACGCGAGTGACACACCCTTTTCCTTCGACTCCAACTGTCTGTATTAATACTAAATAAACCACAATAAACTGCCGTCAAACAAGGTTCATCTCAACGTAGAACAAAGACTTGTGTACTCTATATCCTTTAGAAGAGTCACTCGACCCTTTTTTCTTTAACAACAATGGCCAGTAATGTTGACTTATCGTTTCTTAAGATGCACTCCACTTGCTTCAAACACCTTCTTCTGTAACGGGTACTCCAACTTGTCTATCTTCTTCTTCCTTTCCTCCAGAAGGTTGGTTTCAAATGTCTTTTTGACAGCAAGTCGTAAAAAGCTTCGTTAAATGCTTTTCTAAACTACTCTGCAACTATCGTTTCACGGTACGCCAAGTTGCTTTGGCAGTTCACAGCAAACATAGTCTAACCCTTTGATATACACGCGTAAATTTCGTCCTTTCTATTCCTTTGTTATGAACTCATTCGTGTCTAAATCTTGTCCTTATAAAGGTTCCTTCTTCACTCTTGTCTTTGTACACTTTTACACTCAGCAACTCAAAGTAAACTCTCCAGAGTGTTCATCACTTTTACTCCCAAGTTATTCGGCAGTTATTTACTGTGTTAAAGTGAATAAAAGTTTGGGCTGTGTTTCTCTTCAAGTGGAGAGTGTACTCCTCACCTTTGTGCTTTACCCTTCCAAAACATTTTGCTCTAAATTGAAAGCCTTTGATTTGAACTTGAGGAAATTTCAGCCTTTCAATTGGATAGAACTATTAGTAATGTTGACTACTCATTACAATCTTGTGATTTTAAGAGTACAAGCCCATATTATTCTTGGAATCTATTATTTCAAAACTCATATCTTTCCAGCTGAGTATAAAAGGTGACCATCATGGTCAAATCTTTTCAATTTTCAATAATGATATTGAGTAATCGCCAAGCAAAGTTGTTCAATTAACATCAAGTGCATGTTTTCTATGTCATATAAACTTTATTTATTACATGAAGAGTGATTGAGAACCATTTCTTGAATTTTTCCAGGTCTTCATCAGTATATATATCAACGTCAATGAATCTGATATAAACTGAACATCAACTCTTGAATTTGAGGTCAGCAGTTGCATATGATGAAAACTCAAGCAAGTAGAAAGTAGCTTCATCAAGCGTTGCTCTATCGAATACTAATTAAGATATACTTGAAATCCAATTGTAAACCATTTAGATAAAATACAGTTTACTCAATATTAGGAACTGAATTTCAAAAACTGAATTGATTCAGCCTATAATACACACTCAATCGCTCCTTCTGCTACATAGACTAGATAAATTTCAAACCGTCTTTAAACTACAAGTATCGTTTTCTTTGAAATAATATTGCTGAACACATAAAAATTGCTTCTAGTACGCTCCTCTCGCTTTATTGAGTATGAAAGTCTACATTCGTTCTTCTGCTATATATTTTCAATTCCTTTTTAAAGTGCTTGTAAGCTGCCGAATGTCTTATGAAAGTGTTTATGCTTTAATGGAGTGGACAATGAGGAAACAGTAACCAGGCGATCATTCTAAATCTATGCCATTGATGGCATTGAGTTTGTATCCAAACTTGGAGTTGATCGACAGTGCAAAAGGATAAAACGCTGCCTAAATAACTCACAACAAAATGACTCTTATTAAAAGATAATCCTATACTGGACATCTTTGACAAAGTAAAATCATAATTGGCTTATTCCAATCCTACTCTTCTACTGTTCAATTACCCAAAGGTCCTTTTATAGAATCAACAAACTAGTTAAATACTCTAGGCTCTTATAGAAACATAATATAAACAACTGTGGATGTCTTGCTGCATATAAGAGTACAAACAACGAGACTCTCAGTTACCAAAGTTCAGAAAAAGTCGGCAAGAGTTACTTCCTCAACAGACCTTCATCTGGTCAACTTACGCCAACCAACTTTGAAAGCAATTTGTAAATATTGACAAGGCAGGAACAATCTTCAAATATAGACCAACGACTCTTCTCTAAATTTATACAATCAAGTCAAGGAAAGAAATTTCCATATATATACTACTCATTTAAATTCTGCTCTCGTGTCATAGTTGTTGTAAGGTGTGAAAACACGATATAGCTTTTGTCCCGTCACTAGTACACTTTTCAATATTGAATAAATAAAAGGGCACTAACATCCTGCCTCGCGCGTTGCTTATTAATCTGAATGCCAAGCTGACACATTCTTGTCCTTTTAGACGCCAACTGTCTATAATAAAACCGAATAAACAAAGACAAACTGCCGTCAAACAAGGCTATCTCGACATAGAACAAAAATTTGCATGTTATATATGCCTAGTAAAAGTCACTGGACCTTCTTCTCTACCAAGAAGGACCAGTAATGTTACCCTATCCTTTCTAAAGATGCAATCAACTTGATCCAAATGTGTTATTCTGCAAGTACTCTTCAACTTGCTTCGTTTGTTCGTAATTTCTTCCAAAGAATAGTTTCTAACAGGTTCTTTTTGGTTTCCTTTCACATTCGAGTTGTAAAAAGCTTCGCCAAATGCTTTTCTAAAATACTCTGCAACTAAGGTCCTACAAGGTAGCTATGTCGCATTATTAGACGTTTGCTGACTCTCTTTTAACCCTTTTATATATGCAGAAACCTTTCTTTAGTTATATTCTTTTGTTAATTAACTCATCTGCGTCTGGAACCTGTCCTTTTAAAGGTTCCTTCTTGACTCTTGTCCTTTGTAAACCTTTACACTCTATTACTCAAAGTAAATCCTGCAGAATGCTCTTCAACTTTTATACCTAGTTATTCTACGCTTCTTTACTGTGTTAAAGTGAGTAAAAGTTTGGGTTCTGTTTTTCTTCAAGTGGTGGAGTACTCCTCCCTTGTGCCTTACTCTTCCAAAACTTTGGGCTCTGGACTTGGGCGTAATTTCAGCCGTTTGTTCAATTGGGTAAAAATATTCGGTGTTAAAGTGTTGGCTCTGTTGACTATTCATCACAGTCTGGTGATTTTAATGACAAAAACCCAAACGATTCTTCGAATCTAGTATTCAAAAGTCATATCTTTCAAGTTGATTAATAAGGTGACTATCATTGTCAAATCTTTTCAATTTTCAACAATAATGTCGAGTAATCCCCAAAGTTGATTCAAGTGACATCAAGCACATGTTTATTATGTCACAAAAACTTTATTTATTCAACGATAAGTGCTTACGGAGCCTCTCAGTGAAACTTTCAAGGTCTCCATCACTGTATTCCAACCCAATAGAATAAAATATAACAAGGCAAATCATAATAAACCAAAGCTAGTTTTAACCCAGAGGAAAAAGTTACCATTGACAATGATGCCTTTTGTTCATTGGTAATAAAAACTGTATCCTCTTCGCTTATATAATGTTGCACTGTGCTGTTTGATCTGGGGTTTCCTGTCTTCTGGACTTTTCACCTTGCAGTAGTAACTTGAAACAGCGACACTTGGACTAGTCTAACATTCAAATTAAACAGAATTTCGTCAAGTGCTTATAAAGATGTTGTCTTCCTCTATATCCACTGTCCTTTAGCTACTTTGTGAATGTTGTCCTTTCAAGGGTTACTTCTCAACTCGTCGGTCTCATTAACCTTCCTATTCAAGTATCCAAGGTAACGGGTTCAATATCTTCAAACGTTCTCAACACGATTGTTTTGTATTCTGTCACAAAGTGAAAGTGACTGCACGTTTGTACTCTGTTTCTCCTCAAGTACTGTGTAATTGTCACATTGGTGGTTCTTCCAAAGCTTCCCAACTTTTAGTTTGGGAAAACTCATTTCGTTCTCTTGTATTTAGTGGACTGTTGGTCGTGTATTTTTCAACTAATCATTCTGTATATTTCATAGTGTTAAGGTATGGTAGAGGCTGCTCATCCACTAACAAAGAGCAATATCAATCCCATCAAATTTGGTCACCTTGGCCAAGACACAATTTTGCCGTTGGAGCGATACTTTTGTTGTCGACTGACACAAGTCTTTGTGGTCACTACCACTTGAAATATTATTGACGTGTCAAAAACTTTCTCCTTCAAAACTTTTCAAGGTCATTAAAACAACTTGTTCGAAAACAAAAAGACCAGTGTAGCCTTATCAGCTACTAGTATGCGACCAGTAGATGCTCTGCCCTTTGTTGGTACAGAGAGAGACTAGCAAAGTTCATAAACGGACTAGTTATTCTTTGATTCACCTACTTTGCTTAAAGTAAAGAAAAATTGTAAGGAATGACTCAAGGTTCAAAATTCTCTTTTGTGTATACTTGGTCAAATAGAACTAAAAAGGACTAGTTGGTTTTCAAGTTTATCACTTTTGCGGGCAAAAAGTTGCTGACTTTGAAAACTACAAGTAAGAAAAGTAATAGTACTTTTTAAAAGTTTATTTGAGACTGGTGGCCTTTTCGAGCACAGAAACGTACAAAGGGAGCTCAAGCTGTTTCCGACTAGGCAAAATTGTCTTCCTCTTGGTCCCCATCCATTATTGGGTGGCAACCAACCTGTTTTCAGGCCACCTGTGCACGCTTCTCCAACAGCTTTAGTATATATACTTCACACAAAATCTTAAATTTTAAAAGAGTGAACAAGTTGAAAAAGATCATAAAAGAGTGTGCAGTATCATAATATAATTCGAACACTGGCAAATTCAACTGGATTCCGACACAAAGAAACACGAAAGGAATATTCTCATGTCACTTGTGGCAAGTAAAAGCCACAAACTTGGTGTTGTAGTTTACATTGAAAAGTTTTCATTCAACGTTGTCACTATCATCGTCATTATATATACTCTCTACCATTCTACTGATGGTGGACTAGACTAGTCCATGTCTGATACGCACCCTCATGCCATGTATACTAAACATGGAATAAAGTAAAACAAAAGGATCAATAGCTTTCAATGTGTGTTACATGGCTCTATAAAAGTGCTCCAAGAAACATGGTACAACAACAATTTTCGAGTTTACCTTGTCTACACTACCAAAGGAATCGTGTCTTTTAACACTATTTCCCTCGTCCCTTGCAGGTGACAATGTCATGATTGTCAATGAATCGCAGCAAATGTCCTTTAAACTTTGTGTTAGGTATTACTTGTTTGCTTTCGATAGCTGTAAAAGAATAAAATATATCACAGCAAACACTTCGAAATGGTTATCGATACAAAGTCTCTTCAAGACATATTTCAAGTGGTTTCAATGCTCAAAAGTGAGAAATAAAATGCGCTAAAATACAAACAACTCCTATTAAAAGCCACAGTCGCTTGAGTGGACTTGGCAGTGTCAACGAGGTTTCCAAGTTTCTTTCCAGAGTTGATTACATATACAAAGAACAAAAGTTGTAACACTAGAAATCACCTCAACAATACCGTGTTTATAGGCTTGTATAAAAAACTGAAACAAAATAATCGGCAAAGTTTTACAACCAAGACACAGGCAAACACGTATAGGTATTCATAACCGTTCAATGCTCGTCCTAAACAACAACAAGACGATGATTCTCAATCAAATCACTCTCAAAGTCTAGTTTGAAGAAAGCACAGTTGAATACAAAAGGACAAGAAGCTGTCGTAATGGTAAACAACAAAATAAAACACATATCAAAATATAATCCTGTACTAGACACCTTTGACAAAGTAAAATCACCATTGGCTTTTCCAATCCTATTCTTCTACTATACAATTACTCCCAGGACGTTTGATGCAATCACCAAGTTCATGAAAGATTTCGTGATGCTATATAAACTTAATATAAACAAGTGGGGATGTGTTGCTACATATATAAAAAAACAACAGAACTCTTTGCTGCCAATGTTGGCTCGAGTGGCTTCCTCATCAGTCCGCATTTGGTCAACTGACACCCATCAGCAACTTTTCAAAGTTCCAACATAAACCAACAACTGAAATGACATTTCATATATGTACTAATCAACTTGTATTCTACTCTCGTATCATACGCGTTGTAAGGTTTGATAACACTGTATGGCTTTGGTCCAGCAATTGGTATAATTTCTATTATTGTATAAATAAAACAATATTAACATATTCCATCTTGTGTCTCTTATTAGTCTGAAAAACATGTGTGACACACCCTTTTCTATCGACACAGTTCCTAATAAAAAATGTTGAACCTCAACTGTCCAAGTTAAAACCTAGTAAGCTACAATAAACTACAGCAAAACAAGGTTGGTTTTGACGTAGAACTTAAAGGTACTTGTGAGTTACTCGTTCTTCTTCTTTAGCAGTAATGAATAGTTATGCTATATTATCGTTTCTTAGGACTATAGTCCACTTGATCCATTCAACGGGTTCCGTTGTTCTTCCTTCCTTCCTTCCAAAAGGTTAGTTTTTAACAGGTTCTTTATGAGTTGCTTTCGTATTCAACTTGTTAAAAGCTGCTGCATTAAATGCTTTTCAAAACTACTCTGCAACTATGGTTTTACAGGGTCGCCATGAGGTCCTTCTTGACTTTTTCGTAAACTTTACACTCGTTTACTCAAAATAACTCTTCAGAGCTTTCATCACTTTTTCTACCTCGTAATTCTGCGGTTCAATACGGTGTTAAAGTGAGTAAAAGTTTGGATTGTGTTTCTCTTCAACTGGTGTGTGTGGGTGTGGTTTACTCTCCCAACTCAACTCTAAAAATTTCTGCCTTGTACAATTTGAAAAGATGGGAAAAGTTACCCATTGGCGTCAAGTGCTGAGCCTCTTGACTATTCATGAGAATCTGGTGACTTGAATAATAATGACCCATATGTTATTTTTGGAATCTAGTATTCAAAAAGTTATACCTTCAAACCTAGTATACAAATTGACAATTCAGTGCCAAATCAGTTCAGTTTTCGACAATAATATTGAGTAACCGTCAACGAAAGGCGATGCAACTCTTATCAGGTAAATGTTTTTTACGTCGAAAAACTTGAATCCGACGACAACTGAAAACCAACATCAAAAAGAGCAGTTGTACTTTACCTGTGGCCAATAACAGGCACAAACTTGGTGTGTTTTTTACATACAAAGTGGTTTGTTAGTCCATTGAATATATGCACCCTCATGCCATATAAAGTAAACATTGAATAGGAAAAAAGGTTGAATAGTATTGAGTGTGTGATCCGTGGCTTCATAAAAATACTCTTACAAAAACCGTTTATCCATAGTGAATATATCGTGTCTGCAGCGCCTAGATGATTGTGTCTTTTAAAACGAGTACAATGACACCTTGGGATTGACAGTATCATGATCTTAATAAAGGCCATAAAAGTCCTTCAATCAATGACGCCAAGTATTACTTGTTTGCTTTCCAATGCTAAAAAGTCACAACAACTTGAGTAGACCAAGAGTATCACTTGAGTTTCCAAATTTCTTCCCAACGCTAAATACAAGTGTCAAGAAAAAAGTCACAATATTCGAACAATATCTTGTTTACATATTTGTAAAAGCAATGATAATACAAAATACCCTGTAAAGTTTTACAAACAAAACGTTGTCAAACGTGTATAGATACCAATACCTAACCTCAATGATATCGTTCTCACCACATCTTGTCCAAACAATGATCAAGGAAAAGTATCACCAAGGGGCAATTCAGTACATAACACTAAAATCATGACTGCTTACCTGCACAACTGTATAGACTGGTAAAGACACAAAACATGACAAAAGATCAACTTGAACACTTACAACTAGTAGAATACCGATAAAACATAGACATCCTTTCTAAGCGCACCCTCATGGTAAGCAACAAAATAAATAAACCAAGAAGGAACAATTGGCAAAGACAACATTGAAAACGTACAAGGATTACAAATTCAGAAAAGACCAAAATTTTTTCCAAAGCATGCAAACAATTACAATCAAGATATGATTTTTCAAACATACATAGGCAATACCCCATCATCGACTGTATACGTACACACCCACACTTTTCTGCCCAAATGCGACAAGGGAAAAAGTATCATGGGGGGCACCAAGACGTACCAACAAACACTGGCATGTCACCACTGTTTGATTTTCCCCAACTTGCTAAATAGAGAAAAGAAAACGCTTGGACGAACCAGAAAACATAAAGTAGGAGAGTACTAAAAATAATAAATGTTGTCTGTTTGCGCACCCTCATGGTATACAGAAAAAGAAGGTAAAGTGATGCAAATGCAAGGACAAAAGGAGGATGACAAAAATATTTTTCAAACTTGAATATGAATGGACATGATAGTGATAAGCATGCAGGACAGAAAGTGAGAGTGAAAAGTAAAGACAAATTCAACTTGGTCTCAAGTCCAGTGAAAATGTAGATAGCACTAGACAAGGTGAATGCGAATAACCAGACAATCAAGTAAACCATGAACAACTGAATCAAAAAACAATCTGTCAAATTTTATCACTCAACAACCTTAATATTTGAAAAATTAATCAAATCTAACATAAAAATTATTTCAAAAACACAACTTGAAAAAATTTTTATCAATTCATCATCATACTACAACACACTCATCAACTTTGCACAACAACATCCAAGTCACCAAACTCATTCCATTGTTAGTACGCACCCTCAGGGTAACAGTCATGAAATATTATATATTTATATAATAATATATAATTTTAAAAATAAACAGATCATAAGAAAAGAGCAATGAGACTCAATAGGTCGCATCAACAAGGATGCTCCGCTACTTACATCAGACTCTTTATCACAAATCATATACAAGTAATTCACCTCGCTTTCAACTGGTTTCTTTTATTCTTCCAACACAATCCTTTTCTTCTACTTTGTCAAAAAAAAGCATCATGTCCAGTGAATTACAAAAGTATACCCTTTCAAAAGACATACTTCTTATACAGTTGCCCAGCTTATCAAAAGCAAGTAGAAAATATCATCGGTCTGGAATGGATACTGGTTTAGGGGCGTTCAACCATAATCTTTTTTTTATCTTTATAGTTTTGTTGTAATGTCAACAGGGTTGGTATTACATTTTATTCTGTGGCTTGTTATTTTTTTCAAAAACTCGTCATTTTGTCTTAGGTTGTTTATCTTGTCAATTCTAGTTACTTTCTTTGATCTTTTTTAATCAATGAACATCAACTTTTTTGTTCTTATTTCCTACGTGTCTTGACTTATTGCGTATATTTTCCGCTGATTTCGTTCTGAAATCAAGTATTTTGCACAACAGATCTTTGTGCTGTAAGATCTTTTTTTCATGTGATGACTCTTCATTTTACAATATGGCTTCTCTTTTTTACTAGCACATTTTACGTCGAAACTATTGTTATTTAGGATGGGTTGACCAAAAACGTTGGGCACTCCAAATTTTATGCCAGCAATGTGTCTTCATCGATTACTGTTCGTGTTTGGTTTAGCATAGTGGCATGTTTGTGTAAAATGCTGAAAAATTACCACTAAAGAAAAGCTGCATTGCTTCTAATACCTAGGCAAGTTAATTAAATCGACAAAGTTTCTGAAGTTAAGTATCGTTGGACACCTACAGTATTTTTGTCAATTTTTTTTTCAAGGTCATTTGCAAAATTGTTTATTAGAACAACGTAATATTAGTATATACAAATTTTGCGTCTCTTTGTTAACCATGGTGATTAATGGATGTAATCTTTTTAACACTCAAGGTTCAATATTGGTATTGAAGATAGTTCCATTTTGAATCCATATTGAAACTGTAACAAAATGACATGTTCTGAATTCTTCGCACACATAGATATATGTGCAATATAAATGAAATCAATCGAGTTATGACTTGCCTGTTTGCAAGGCTAATTTGCTACAGTCGCATTTCATTCTTGCAACCAACTACTCAAGTTTTCTTTTGCTGATATTACCCTTAAAACAACCAAAGCATGTGGTGTCAAACCAAATGAAATATTTATCCTATAGCTTACCGATCTGTCTTGTTGGACGCTCAGGAACAGTGTCAACTTTTATGCAGTTATCAGGTCATGTTATAGTACATAGCATTCTAAATTTTGGTTCTCAAGGCCAATGTACAAGTCGTTCATTACCAGTTAAATGTTAGCTAATGTAACTTGATTGATTTTATCAAAACGAACAAGCAAGTCTCCAACGACGAAATAAAAGCAACTGCCCTTCGAAAGTTATTTCTTTACTTCGCTACAATACACAACTTAATGATTTTGAGGTTTCTTGTGTCAATACGAGAAATAACTTTCCTAATATTCGTCTCTGTTCAACATTGATGACAAAAAGTAAGTCAACAATAAGGAGCAAGTGTGCTTGGCCCTTTTGGTATCGTTCGTCAGCATGTGATATGATTACACAAATAATAAAACTGCAAAAACCTACATTTTAGGATGATAAACCACCAATACCATCGAAGTGCTCTTATATGGTTGTATCTTCTAGTTTGATATCATTTGAGAGGTTCGTTTCTCTCTCTATGCTTAATTGAGCTTGAATACCTTTAAAGGTGTCCTTGTAGTGTAGTCTCACTGCATGCTTTCTATATTTGTTTCTTACTGCCAACTAGTCTCGATTCTGCAATTGAAGTTCAAAACACAATGTTTTTCATATTTGAGCGTACGGTATATCTGTTAATACCAACCACAACTAACAGTATGGTAAGAAAAATGTTGTTGATATCTACACAAATAGTAGTAGCATATAGCTTGAGTATTGAAGAAAGTTACAATAGGCTAAAGGCATAATTTGTTGCCATGTTCACAATGAATGCAGTTTCACCGTACCCAGTCTACAGTTAGCTATTCTTACTTGTCTACAGCCTCTCCATAAAATATTTGGTTTCTCTATGCCTTTTGAAGATATTTGATCACAATAAGGTAATATTAATATATACTAGTATTACGTGTATTTGCAAAAGATGATTACAGATGTAACTATTTTTAGTAACATTGAAGTTAGAATTCTCGTAGCATAGAAGGTTTATTTCTGACTCCATATAAACACTGGTAGCAAAATGAAACATTCTAGAATTCTAAGCGTACAACAGATATATACACTTTGCAACAGAACTCAATGGTGTTCTGACTTGTATGTTCAAAGATAACTTTGCTACAATTGCAGTTCATTTCTTTCAAGCAGCTTTTGGAGTACTCTATGCTATAAATTACTCCAAAACAGTCAAACTATTTGTCGTAAGAAGAAATGAACAATATACCTTATGGTCTGATAACGTCTCTTCTGTGACTTTTGGAAATAATTTTAACTTTTATTTAGTTACATGTTAATGTTAGAATATGTTCAATTTAAGGCTTGTTTCTGAAAGCAAATATCATCTATTAACTCGCTTCTTCGTTTGCATATTAACAGTTTAATCATCTTTTGATGATAGAAGCGCTCTGTAAATTGTTTAAAGAACAAGTTACACAAAAGTCAGTAGAAAGAAAGTTAATTATTAGATGTTAACTAGGACCAATGAATCTTCAATTGTTTCTGATAAACAGAACAATGAGACCGTTCAAGACAGATACAAAAAAAGTTGTGTAACAAATAGACTCAAGCATCCTCTGTCCACTTTGTTGTGGTCTGTCCAGGTTGGATTTGAGTCTACCAATAATAATTACTCAAAAGATATGGTTCAGAGTTGTAAATTACAACTTGCAGTATCCTAGTGCTCATAAAAGATGTTTCAAAGCAGTCATGAACATAACAGAAAGCATCTGAGTACAGGGAAAGATAGCACCTATAGAGTCACCATACCCTTCGCTACTCATCTTTTTGGGTGCGGCAAGTCGGCCTTTGTGAAAAAATATTTGAAATTGTTGAGGCATTTTGGTGACAGATCCTTGGAGTATTCTTCTGTTGACCCCTCAAGGAAGAGCTTTTTAGAGAACCTAAAGAACGCTGCCTTTCTGTATGTTACTTTGGAAGAGTTGGAGCCAATGATTCCTTTTGAAGAAGAGAGAAATTTTAAACGGGCAGTTCATTATTTTTTGATTAAAACTGCCTATACACAGATGCGTCTTGCAGAACCTGATCCTGACGAGTGCTTTGAGGAATTGAAGCTTGGAAGTGATGCGCTGCATAAGAAAATCCGAAGTCTTCTGAATATACCAAAGGAGCAGTTTTTGTTAATATCCTTTGATGAAGTTGGTGCTTTGGAGGGCAAGACTGATAGGTTTGATTTTGATATGCATCCTGTCGCTGGCATTCGTCCCTACATTGAGTTTTTTGGTATTATTCGGGAGTTGTGTAAACAAGAAAACCTATTCTTTATTGTAGCTGGGAGAAGCCGAGGTTCAAGCGTACAGAACCACGTGTGTTCTGTCTCAAGTGTTGTCCTAAAGCTTATTCCTCTTGCCCCTCTGGAAAAGGAGAATATCGTGGAACATCTCGAGAAGAGCTCAATTGTTGCAGCTCCCAACAGTCCGAAAGTTTCTGATATTGTCTGTAATGAAAACTGTTCTATCATTCAACTTGAACAGTTGGTATTAGAGTTTGTTGAGGGGTTCCTCGTTTCCTTGTAAGAGCAGTCAATATGCTTTTGCAGGTTGCAAAATCACAACCAAATTTTTCATTTTCCAAAGAAGTTTGTTGGTCTATAATGAATTATCCAAATGCACCAGAGCATTGTGTTGCTCCATTTCTGCCTCGCTTCGTATCTCTTAGCGCTCGAAAACGGCGTGTTATGGAAATGCTTTTATTATTTTCCTTATATCGCATTCGATTTCGTTCACATGAAGAAATGAATGTCGGTTCCAATCATACTGTGCCTTTATTGGATTATGTTAGTGACATGGTTTGTTATCGTTGAGAGTTTGAAGAGAAGAATGGCAATACAAGCTATGAAGTATGGATTCCAAAGTTGTTGGTTAAATACATGGAAGGTCAATTTACATCCGAACCTTTAGCTAAGTTACTTTTCAAGACACTATTTGCACAACCCGTTGATCTTTTGTTGGAATCGAAATGTCGTGTTTTGGGAGGTTTCGTTGCTACAAAGTTGTATTTCCATTTTTCACGACATCCTGTGAATAGTTTATTGTTTTCCTATTTGGACTCGAATGCAATTGTACACGTCATCAATTTCGACTGCTTATTATATGAAATCTATACATCATACCGAAGCAAGACCAGGAAGAGAGAGAAGTACTTGTGGTAACAATGAGTGGGAAAGGATTGTCCGAGACAAGTTGGAATTTGAAAAAAAAATTATATTTCATGCCAACCTACTTTGCATAGTCCAGATATGTTGCTCAAGTTGCATGGAACGACAAGTGAAGCAAACCTAAATGTTAGTTTTGCCTGTAAAGCCTGCTAGAGCTCGGATGGCATAGAATGTTCAGAAATTTTAGAGGAAGATAGCACGTTTCTGCAATTGATTTATAATCAAATATTGTCTAGTCATCCCACAGTACACAGTTTCTTGAATATCCCAAATACAAAGCAGACTACCAATGTATCGAATGACACGAGTCATTTCAGTCGTTGTTATTTCTCAGGAGACAGAATAGGAGATTTCGTGGCTCCTGATAGTTATGAGTTGGTTATTCTCTCTAAAAGGTTTCTTTGCAAATATATCTTTGCCAGCCTTAAGGGACGCTACAAGTCTACTGGTAATTCCCATTGGGAAGATGCTGGCATATCCAATATATGTGTCATCTGTTGAGGAGATTCAGTGAATAAAAGTATTGTCTGAATATTTGGAAAATATCCAAAGCAGTTGCTAATTTTTGATACAGAACTGTCAAGACGCTTGGTGTATTTTTTGGACATGGCAGTTGTTCCATGGAGAATTTGAAACTATTTATGACGATGTCTTTGGTTAACTGATCACAAACTATATTAAAAACATTTAAATTACATACAATTCATTATGCTTCAAGTGAAAGAAATCAGGTCTCCTTGTAATTGCAATGAGATGTCCAAGAGCATGTGCAGGTCAACGAGTATACGAACAGTACGAATTCCAATTTGTAAAACGTAGCTTCTTCCTTCACCAGAAACAAGTAAGTCACAAATTCCATACAGTAGTTGTTTTCAAAGAAACAGATAGCTTGAGTATCTCATTCATAGTGTGGGGTACAGTCGAAATGCAATGGAAAAGAACAAGTCCTCCCACCAATGGGAGGTCGAGGTCCCATCGTTGTTACAATTCGTTTTCATAACGAGAATAGGAGTCTTTTGCATTATTTGGATGATATGTCTTCTTCTGGATTCTTCTTGGTATTCCTGAAGACAAGTAACAATGGTTCATTGGATTCACCAATATTCTTGTTTGGATACCAACAAAGAGTCTTAAGTAGGATGAAACCATTTCTCACACAAAACTCATTTCTTTCAAACAAAAGAAGAGATAGTGGGGTTGAACAACTTTAAAAGTATAACTTGTTTGACACAACAATCGTCTTCTCAGTCTCCAGTAGATCGTACAAAACTGATGTCTTGAGACTCTTATGGTTCAAAGAAGTTCCAGAGATAATGACAGTAAGAACCTACTCCTAGAAAGTAAACACAGATCCTAGTATGAGGAAACAAATAGAGAAACAGATCTAATAAGCTTCCAGAAGTGATTCACACAAAACCAGAAAGTTTTCTTCTTCAAGGAAACCAGTGTATTCTAGTTGGTCGATATCAATCGACTAGCCTTTGCACTATCAAAAATGCCTCAAGTTGTCATGGCTACCTGGCTTTTTACCTTTGCAGTACCATATCTTTTGTTCCTTATCCACCAAGTCAGGCCTGTCAGTCTTTTCTATAGCAACAGCTCTAAATCAGACTCCCTGGACTTTGCCAAAAGCTTTCTATGAATACAGCAACGGTTCCGAACAATACATAAAAGTCTCTTCGAAACTACCTATCTAGAACAGTCGTTTTCATTGCAGTGCAACATTGGAAACGCAACAGTCTACAGCAGACTTCAAGTAGCTAAATGAATACATTCTATGTGTTTCTAAAGGTAGTGGCTGTTTGTAAATATAGTCGAGAAAGAATGATTATTATTTATGGATAAAGTAGTGTCTTGGTATCATTTATCCAAAGATAATACTATTTGCATACCAAAAGAGATTTCTTTACTATGGGAACAACTGAGAGCACCCTCATGTAGAATAAACCCTAAATAAACCCTTGAAAAGAGCGGACGTTGCAGTCTAAATTAATTTGGATTGATTGTTGGTTGTGATACGTACGAGCTGTTCACACAAGTTGTCACCTGTTTCGTGCAACATATAGATAATTTAACATCTTTTTCGTGCTCCCAAAGTAGAAAGTGACTCTCGGAGGGTGTTTCTGTGCAAAAATAGGTATTTGACCAAGTTTGGAAAATATCATGCAGGGCACGAAACCTTACGTGGTGGGAACAAAACTTTACGAGCGCGGTGGTTTCTATGCTCCTCTAGTGAATCGAGAGGAGGCAGTTGTACAAGTTTTGACGGCTTTTAGTGAGTCGTTTGAAAAAGATCCGAGTGAGACATTGAAAGCTGCGGGAGCTCGTCCGGTAGTTAGTTTTGCCGGACATATGTATGGGTCCGGCAAAACTGTCTTCGGACAGCATTTTGCCGAATTTCTTGCAATGAACAAGGAATTTGTTAAACAAGAAATGGGTCGAAAGTTGCTTCCTGGGAGTAGAACGCTGGAAGAAGGTTTAAACGCACTGTGTGACGAGACGATATATGTATATTTGGACCTGTACTCCTTTCCTAAGACAGGAGAACGGTTCGAATATGCCTTGTATGAGTGTATTTGTAAAGATGCTCTATCAAGCAATCTCGTTGACAAAGAGTTGGCTGAAGGAGTTATTCGTCTTATTCCCCAACGTACTACAGAGTGGTTAACAACGCTGCTGCAAGTCACAAAGAAGAAATATTTGTTTGTATTTATTGATGAAATTGGCCTTTTGGGAGAACCAAAGCGCTTCCAGTTTAACGATCTACAGAGTCCTTCTTCAAATGAATCACCTTCTGCAGTATATCGTATGTTTTTTGGACTTTTGTCGCCTTTGGCTCGTGTAAATCGTGTACTTTGTGTGGTGGCTGGAAGAAGTGATGCTATTGTGCGACAAAAGCAGGATGCGATGCCATCACGAGTCCAATTGGAGTTTTTAAAGCTTGATCCTTTTTCTCTCCAAACGACAGATGCCTATATAAGAAATGCAAAGTATGACGACGTTCCTCTTCAAAACATCGTTTTTCCTCACATTCCACATGGAATGGATTATCTTTCGAGAATAGTATGGGAATATACAAGTGGTGTTCCAATCTATGTCCGTCATGTCTTGTCTCAGTTAGCAAAGAAATGCTTGTCTAGTTCAGAATGGGTAGATCTTTCAGAAGAGGAACTAAGGGAGAAGATAGAAACTATTGTTCCAGATTCTAGTCTTTTTGTGGATCCCTCTCGTATGAGACCAGAAACAATTGCAGTTTTTTCTTCTATGCTACTCGTCAGTGTTTTGGAAATTCCTATTCACCAAGAAGAGACCTATTACGGAGGCATAAAGTTGGGATGCATACTCAAAGTATGCATTGGATATAGCCAGTAATTATGGTTTTTACTATTCACAAGAGAATACGGATAAGACTTTCAAGCTTGTCTATCCCAAAATTGTGTTGAACTATTTGGAAAAGTGCCATTCCGGTATTGTAGTGTTTGGGTTTATTAATCATTTAGTTTCATCGATGAGTCTTTACGGTGTACCAGTGACTCGTGGAATAGTATTTGAAATTCTTATTGCTCTCCTATTGTATCTTCGATTGTGTTTCTGTTCCAGATTGAGTATGATTAGTATATTCCGTAAAACATGGGTAGAGGATTTTGAGATCAGAGGCGATGGTTCAATGCGAATGCGTCGTTATCGTCCAAGTTATGTTGCATCTTTTAGTTCGAGTGTATCAGGAGATATTAGTAGCACAGGACAAACATTTCATCCAAGTGCATGGAAAGCATTCTTTGATACTTATTTATCCAAGGAAGATGGAATCTTTATTCCTGTAACCCCTCAGTCTCGAGGACCAGATTTGATAGTTCGTATATCCAAACAAGCCGAAACAGAAACGAACAATCCTTCTTCGACTCCCTTGAACAAGAACAGGCAAGAACCTATCTATGTCATTGGTATATCTTTAAAATGTTATCGGATGGATCGAGGAGGAATTGGTCGTTCACAGATAAAGGAAGAAGTAGAAAAGTTTTTGATTCCAATATCAAAAGATATCGACCTGGAAGAACAGAATGTATTTGCGATACAGCTCATCATTAGTACGAATTATACTGAACAAGTCAGTAAGCAATTTACAGACAACGAGAATTGGGTATTGAATAGCGGAATTTATTATGAGCAAGACAATAGAGAACTGAATGTCCGTCTACATAATGCTCCGCCACTTCGTGGTGCAGTTAGTCAGTGGCTAAGTATTCCTGATCGTTGCCAACTCGTTGTTTGTTCAACAGAGACTTTGAAGACATTTTTAGGCAGTGATGCTTATAAGGAGTTGCAGAAAAAGCTTCAAGTGGATAATTCACTTCCACAAACGGAAAAATTGAGTGTATTGAGTGTTGTATTAGATAGCTGGTTAAGTCATATGCCTTATCGTGTTTCTGAGTCGGAGGAGAAATCAGCCACACCAGAAATAGATTCATTTTCAGATACCAACGCAATGCAAGTGGACTATGGACGAAAACGTGTTGTACGAGATGAACCTCAAGGGAGCAGTGTCTCCCTAGAAACGAATGTTCAACCAGGAATGAATACGTCGAATGCGATGCAGTTGAAAGGTAGAGAAGTTGCAGGATCGAGTTCTTTCGAGTCTTCTTTTGATTGGAATACTTTCTTAAGAGAACGATGTAGTCTTTCTGAACAAGAAATTACATATTGCCTACCTAAAATATCATTTATACAACAAAGAGATTTGGATGGTGTTACAACTGATTTTCTTTGTCATTGCGGTATTGACAATTCTTCGCTCAGATTACGAATCATGTTGGGAATTCGGAAATTTTTGGGACTGTAGTTTGTTGTTTATGAAAAATATTTTTACTTTCTAGTTGTTGTGGCAGCTATTCAAAACATAACGGTGACTTTCGGAGCAGCAAGCTACGGTTGATTTTGATATTTTAACTGTTGTGTAAACACCTAACGAACATATCCGATTTTGTTTCCTTGGTCACGTAGACGAAGTGTTACAGTTCCTTGTTGACAATATCTTTCTTCGTAAGGAGAAATCAGGAAATAGCCGACAATATTCCTATGGACTTGAATAATTGCACGCAAAACACCACAGTTATTTTAGTCATAAAGTTTAGCTACCTTTTACGAGTGCCAAGCTTGGCGAAGACAGGAAAAGTTTCGTTTCGAAGAAACCTTGTATCGGTGTTGAAGTTTACACGTCGGGAAGAGTCAGTTTATAAAGCCAAGAAGCCTTGACGATAAAATATCCCACTTAAGGTCAAAAAGAGGACTAGTGCAAAGAAAGTAGAAAAGCATCCACAATTAGAAATACGACAAGTGATGATATTTTTTCTTCTTCTTAATTCTACCGGCTATGTTACTTGCCAGTTGATACGTCAATAGCCAAAAATAGTGATCTTTCTTCTATCTTGTACAGTGTTACTTTTGTTCGTTTTATCAAAGCTGAGAGCAGCTGTTATGTAATCGCTATATTGTAAGGTCCTTGTATTTGAAAAACTCCTCTAGTAAACTATTATGGCACTTTCTATTCATGTTTCGAGTTGTTCATTTGCTGTACATCTACTATGACATGCCGGTTTAGTTTTTTTCGACCTTGTTGATTCTTTTCATTTATAATTCCTATGGTTTCCATGGAGTTTCTTTCGAAGAGCGAGTCTAGCATTTCACACAACTGTTGTGCAAGTTCTTTATTGCAACTTAGATACCTTTGCTTCTATTCCTTGTTCCCAAAGTGAAAAGTGACTTTCTGAGAGTTTTTGTGGGCAGTATAACATTTGACGACGCAATATCATGCTACGTACGACAACCTACAGGCGAGGTCCCTTCTCTGCACCACTAGTGAATCGAAAGGAGGCTGTTTTGCAAGTATTGGAAGCTTTCATAGGATCTTTTCACTTTATGAACGACGACCCTATGAAAGCTGCTATACCTCGTCCTGTGATCTGCTTTGCTGGACACATGCACGGCTCCGGCAAAACAACTTTTGGATTGCACTTTCACGAATTTCTTGTAATGAACAAGGAATTTGTTAAAAATCAATTAGGTGGTATGTTGTTTCCTGGAAGCAGAACATTGGAAGAAGGATTAGATGCTTTGTGTGACGAGACGATATATGTATATGAGCCTACGTGAATTTCCTACAGAAGGAGAGCGTTTCAAATATGACTTGTATGAACGTATTTGTAAGTATGCACTATCTGGAGATCCCAACGCGGAAGAGTTGTTTTGCCAAGTTGCTCCTCTTATTCCTGAATGTCCAGATGAATGGTTACTGAAGCTGTTGCAAGTCACAAAGAAGAAATATATGTTTGTATTTATCGACGAAATTGGCTTTTTCGGAGAACCGAATTATTTCAAGTTTAAAGATCTACAAAGTTCTTCTTTAAATGATTCACCTTCCACAGTATATCGTATCTTTTTTCAACTTTTGGTGCCCTTACTTCTTATACTTCCTGTTCTTTGTTTGGTAGCTGGAAGAACTGGTCCTATTTTGCGACAATTACACGATGCCGGAGAATCAGGAGTCACGTTGAAGTTTTTGAAGCTTGATCCCTTTTCTTTTGAAACAACACGTGTCTTTATACAACACGCAATGTATAACAACAGGTCTTTTCAAAGTATCCTCTTTCCTGGCAATCCACAAGGAATGGATTACTTTTCAAGGATAGTATGGGAATATACAAGTGGTGTTCCAATCCATGTCCGTCATGTCTTGTCTCGATTGGCAGAAAATCGCTTATCGAATTTAGAGTGGAAAGATCTTTCGGAAGAGGAGCTAAGGAAGAAGGTTGAAACTATTGTTCCAGAATGGAGACTATTTGTAGATCCTCTTCATAGGAGATCAGACATAATTGGAGTTTTTTCTTCTTTGCTTTTCGCCAATGTTTTTGAAATTCCTGTAGAGGTAGGAAAGACGTATTTCGAATGTAGTAAATTGGGTGCCTGCTACGTTGACTATGCCATTGGATGTCGCTAGTAACTTTGGTTTGTATTATTCACAAGGAGACAGAAAAGACACTTAACTGATTTATCCCCAAATTATGTTGAACTATGTCGAATTGCGTTATCCCGATATTCCAATTATTGGATTTATCAAAGATTTGGCTTCAGCGATGAAACAATACGATACACTATCGAGCCGTGGAATGATATTTGAAACTCTCATGTCTCTCCAATTGTATCTTCGATTGTGTTTCTGTTCCAGGTTGAGTGAGATGAGTATATTCCGTAAAACATGGGTAGAGAGTTTTGTGATCGGAGATGTTGGTTCAATACGAATGCATCTTTATCGTCCAAGATATGTTGCATCTTTTCATTCGAGTCTAGCTGGAGAGTTTAGCAGCTCAAGAGAAACCTTTCACCCAAGTGCCTGGAAATCATTCTTCGATACTTGGTTATCACATAAAGATGGATTCCTTATTTCTGCAACCCATTATTCTGGAGGACCAGAGTGTATATTGAGTGTGTCGAAACAACCCGAAACAGAAATAAGCACTCCTTCTTTGATTTCTTTGACGGAGGACACTCAAGCACCGATATATCTCATTGATATTTCTCTAAAATGTTATGATATGAAGCAAGGAGTAATCAACCGTGCAGAGATAAAGAAAGAAGTAGACAAGTTTTTGATTCCAATATCGAAAGATATCGAGCTGGAAGAAAAGAATGTATTTGCGATACAGCTCATCGTTAGTACGAAGTATACTGAACAAGTCACTAAGCAATTTACAGAGCACGAGAATTGGGTATTGGATAGCGGAATTTATGATGAGCAAGACAATAGGGAACTGAATGTCCGTTCACATAATTCTCTACTACCTCGTTGCAGTACAGTCAATCAATGGCTAAGCATTCCTGATCGTTGCCAACTCGTTGTTTGTTCAAAAGAGAATTGAAAGACATTTTTAGGCAGTGATGCTTATAAGGAGTTGCAGAGCAAACTTGAAGTGGATAATTCTCTTCCACAAACGGAAAAATTGAGTGTATTGAGTGTTGTATTGGATAGTTGGTTAAGTCATATGCCTTATCGTGTTTCTGAATCGGAGGAGAAATCAGCCACACCAGAAATAGATTCCTTTTCAGATACCAACGCAATGCAAGTGGACTATGGACGAAAACGTGTTGTACGAGATGAACCTCAAGGGAGCAGTGTCTCCCTAGAAACGAATGTTCATCCAGGAATGGATACGACGAATGCGATGCAGTTGAAAGGTAGAGAAGTTGCAGGATCGAGTTCTTTCGAGTCTTCTTTTGATTGGAATACTTTCTTAAGAGAACGTTGTGTCTTTCTGAAGAAGAATTTTCTGTTTGCTTTAAAAAACCTGCACCGTTAGGCATACTTAGTATCCGCAGACTCCATGAGGCTTCTTTGATTCGGATGGGCATCACAGATCCTGAAACAATCTTTAAAATTCTTATAGGAAAAGCAGCCGAATTTTCTGATTAAAGTAACTGTTTACTATAAATACTAAGAAGGAGTGATTGTAAGTGTTTTGATTTGCTCTGCAGCATCGTTGATGTTTCTGAGTTGTGCAAACAACAATTTTATTAAAGCCAACTGTAAAAACCTAATATTCTTTCTACAAGGACTTGCATTTTACAGAAAACTAGCTTTGCGCAAGTGTTGTCTTTTCGTTTCAAGATTTCCATCACTTCTATTATTTATTTTGATCATTGCCGTAGACTTTTCATCGTGGCCACTTTCCAAGAGAACCACCAGAGAGTACTCGGAAAATTGGTCAACAAAGATGCATTTAAACAAGGCACTGCAGAGAATGAGGAGCAGTTTGTAAACTATTGGTTGATGGATATTCCCAACCTTAGGAGAGAATGCAGCAACATATCACTCTCGTCTGTGGCTGATGATGGGATAGGGATAAGGGGAAAACTTTTCAAGTCGACAAGACACAAACTTTCTAAAGAATTGCTGCTCTTTTGACTCCAAAAGCGTTTTGCTTTGCGTTTCCTTAAAAAAGTAACTTCTTCAGGTGTTTCCAGAATTCTCCGAGAGTCTATTCAAAGGTAGAATGCCCAAGTAAACAGTCAAAAGAATTCAAAAGTTTGTCGATATCTGAAGCTAATTATTCTGTGGCGTACAAGTGGCTTGGGCAAAAGCACTGACCTTTATCTCATTACAGTATTTGCAAGATATTGTAAGATACCTGTACAGTATTTTGTAAATACTCGTACAACTGTGGAAGAGACAATGACAGCATTTTGGCAAGCCTCTATTTGAAAAGCTGTTATTTGTGAATGCCGACATCTTATATGGCATAGTTTGGCATTTTTATTCTAGCTCTCTATCATATGGTTTTTTGAAGAGTGTTTCATTAAAAAATATAAACTATTTTGGTCTGGAGAAGGTAGATATTTTTCTGTGTTGGCTATTTGACGTTCGAAGATGTGCCTATCTCCGGAGAATCTGCTTATCGTTGAGGAACATAATGTTCCTGTGGAGAAAATACTCTAGTTATTCAAAGCTGCAACCACCCTTTTTCCAAGTTTATAATGATATTTAGGCGATATGTAATGTGAGAAACTGTTTTTCTCTGAAATATTCTCTGTATTGACATACATTGTTCTAGAGATTTTGTGGTGTATTTATTGCTGGTTCATAACATCACATGTTTGAAGAGCACTTGCCCAGTGGCTATCGTAATTTTGTTCGTTATCTTGAACCGTCAAGTCTGGAAATATATAATATGTGGATTACGATGCAAGACTATCGTAAGACCTTAAGGAGTTACTCTGCAAATGTTATTAAACTCACCGGATGAATACCTCCAATGATGGCCATAATGGTCTCTCTTTCCATGAAATACTCCATTGAAAGTTTTGATGCTTTAAGTGCTAGAGCTGCCTCAAGGATATCTTCTGAGATTACTTCAAGACACAACGCCTATATGGAAACTCTTGCATCTGATTCCAGAAAACGATTCTATAATATGTTATATAAACAGTTCATGAACCGTACTGTTCCTAGTATTACTATAGCTAGTGTTTCTTATCGGCATCAAAGTTTATTCATTGTACGGGACGACATGTGTTTACGCTGTTACAACTGTATATCTCTTGGTATGTTACTGTCTTGATTCACTGAAAGATTCTCTTGGCAAACATACCTTGCTTGTAAACCGCAATCGTCAAGTAAGGAATAGGAGAGAAGATGTATTTGAAGAATTATTTTTTTTGTTCATTGAAAGTAGAAAACAAGTTGTGCCCTATTCTGATACGAAGCCTAACAAGCATCCAAAACTATCTAGTCAGAGTTGGGTAAGATTGGACAAAGAGGAGTTTAATCCTGCGGTAGTGAAGTTTACTTATTCAATTTGGATACTGTTATCTGAACAATATTCTCGATTCCAATATATTTATATAGATGGGCATACTTGCAAGTGGCATATATACTTTTTCGTGATTCACGTCTCTTCGTTTAATAAATAGGACTGCAGCTCTGCTAGTATCGAAAATACTTTGAAATCATCTACGATATCTGAAAAGGAAGCGAATTCATATATTGATTCACCTGTAATTACAAATGCAACCCTCGGCCTCACAAAGCCACGGAGGATGCAAAGTGAAACAGAAGAAAGGACATTGAAACAAAGGCAAACTCAGGGTAACCTCAGTTGGTTGATTGAAAACAATTTTCGGTGAAGATTTAAAAATTGTATTCGAAATGGACACAAACAATCAAACCCCAATTGCTTGATACTCATGTCTTGATTGTCGAGATCACGGCTCCATTAATTATGTCACACCTTTACCTCATGGAAGGCAAAGGGTGTTTCTTCGGTGCCAAAATATGTGGAATTTCTTTGTTGAGAAGAGTTTCCCAAAGACTTTCAAAGTTTCTTAGCGACAGATGCCTAGGATGCCCAAGAGACAATGATTTTTTAGATAACTATTCACATGAGTGTTTATGACAAGATTGAATACCTTCTTTTATTTGCCAGTGTTTAAACAGAACAACTCTGTAGATTATCATGCCAAATGATTACAATGCTGATATCTGTCTTACCGATAAAGGCTGGCAGTCACTAACTGGTTTCTTAGCTTTTGTTCTTCCTTGAATGTTATTATTAAAGAATGTCCAGGCAGTCTGACTTGAGCATCATAATATTCTTTCTTCTGTGGTGACAAATTAATGTTTGTTCTTTTGAATAGTTCTTTTACTCAAACCACTATTATTTTCCAAAATGTCAATTCTCGTAGGCTATAAAATTCAGAAAACAATTGCAACCATTCTTCTGTACCAAGAGGACTAGAAATATTTTTTAAGAGTATCCTTAAACAATCAACTATTTTCAAGATGCCTCACATTCCAGAAATGTGCAAAGTTAATGACAATTGATACCAGGAAATGCATATTACCAACTTGTTACAACCCAACAACTTTGTGCTATTTGGTTCATTAAATAGGTTTCCGTGTAGAGCATCACATTTCTCAAACTAGGTTACTTTTATAAACAATACAAATAAGGTAACATCCGTATATAGCTCATTCTGGAAAAGGTTTGTGATAGATGGAGTTTATATTTTATCATTTGTTGTGTCTACTGTCAGATGCTTTAGATATTTTGTTCATATGTGAAAGGGATGGATGCAAATGAGACGATGAGTTAGCCACAAAGGTCCAAGATAGATGGTGGAGCTCATCATACCACTACAACAGTGTTTGGAGTTTATGAAAAATAAAATTCATATGAGACAACAATTTTCTTGCATGTTTTGATGCCCATCGATCCTGTCAAGGTTGGAAAAACGTAACAGAAGGAATAGCATTGAGTTCAGGTGTATTCAGTACAATATTAAAACCTTGGTATGGTTTCCTCGTAGTAATCACTATTCACACCTCCAAGCCTAAAGTACACGCTGTTTACATTGATACTTTATAGATTTCTCATTGATTAACTTTCTGATAGGAGAAAGGTAGAGCTGAATCAGAGCCACTACTGTTTGGACACAAGTCTCATGGTCTATTTTGTCTTCTCCAAGTATCCTAGTAGAGGCGAAAATTAACAAACACATGTACTTTTGACAACTTTTTCCCAAACTTTCACCTTTCAGCAAGAGATTTCTCTTCACTTGGCAAACAAGTCACAATTCCATATTTGATTCTTTCTTTTCAAAGTCGAAATGAAAAGTTCTTTTTCATCAGAGAATTTAAAAGAAAAAGAAACCCATTGGCTATGTTTTAGAAGATATGCATAACAGACTATTGATAAAACACGGCATTGGAGAGAATGTATCCAATTTTTCATACCACGAAGAGACGACTTTAGTAATAAACATGCCACATTTACAGAGATCCATAGCTGGCAGTGTGGTTTTATGTGAGGAGGAAAAACAGGACGGGAATATGCTTTGAGTGCGTATATCTTTCACAGTATTAGAAGATTGTGATGAATACGTACAACCTTTTTTGAATTCCAACACTATTGAAAATGGAGAGAGAGAGAGAGAAAGCAATACATACACTCATATTCTGATCTCCCATCAACATAGCTCTAATTATTTGAAAAGTTGCACTTGGATGCAGAAGTAAAGTGAAATGCATGTATATTAACCAGAGAAAAGGAAATCTTGACTTTTTTGTTAGGAATCAAAAGCTATGTCAATGGACAAAATTGGGTGAATAGTATAATGTGGCTTGGAAAACACAAGAAAATATTTTCATGTTCCTAACTCTTCAAAAAAACGAATCAATATTTCTTAGTGTTTAACCGCTCCCAATATTATTGCTACAATTATCATCTTTACTAAATAAATCCCATCAAAGAAGTAGTGCACTTGCACGCTGCCAGTAACTTGAACGCCATGTTCCAACCAAATGGTCAGACCATAAAACGCAACTCCAAGTCAGCATCTATTGGAAGAAAACGTTTTGGACATGTGTTAATCTACATAAAAGCTTTCTTTATGTTCAATTTTAAACTCGTAAAACGGTACTGCAAAATAAATATCAACAACTTGCATATACAAAGCTGTTGTGTCTTTTCAAAAACATTAACATGCATCGACGTGTGCTTTTAGCATGGACGTCGTGTTTGCTAAAATCTTTTGGATTATCAACAAACATTTTATACATATCCACCTTTATTAAACCAGATAACGAAATAGAGTTTTCAATGATAATGTTAAGAAAGATAGGAAATTCAAAGAATACAAAAGTTGCCACAAATCCCAACATATCATATTAATGAACAACTGCAGCTTGGAGCTAATAAACTTCAAAATATGTAAATCTTAGGGTTATTCTCTAGATAAACATTGGAGAAGAAAAGTTAAGCTTCGTCTCCATCGTCAACAAGGAATGCCTTGGAAGCTGCCAGAGCGTTACTTTGGAAGAAAAAACAATGAGATTGGTGCTTCTGTGCCTGCTGCTTTCAGTTTTTTATTAACTTGAGAAAATTTTGCTTCCTTTTCTTCAAAACAAGAGTGTCATAAAGAGGATATTTAACACTGTCTATAAATAGTCGTTGCAAGCATACACCTAAGATATAAAATTAGTTTTTTCTTTATATTTACAACTCTATGCTGCACATCTGGTAGTTACTGTCGATTTATCAATAGGCAGGCAAAGAAGACCTTTAATGTACTTTTCTGGAAGTTTTCTTCTGTTTGTTCCTGTCGAAACAGACTCCTCAATATCGAAAAACTGTATAAAATTCGGAGTTTGTTATATAAAAATAACTACACTTGTCTAGCAACCTCTGCTTTGTCGAAACGGCCTAATACGAACCTTTCCATCACTAAAAAGTATCGAAGAATATGCATTCTAATTGCGTGGCTGTGGCACTGAGTTGTGCACACACTAATTTTATCAAGTCCCAACTCTCTGACTACAAAGAGTTGTAGTCTTCGGATAACTGGTTTTACGCAAGTGTTGTCTTTCTGTGCCAAAGTTCACACCACGCCTTGTATTTACCTTGTTCATCGTAGTACTATCCAGCCTTGCCACTTACCAAGAAGACGTTCAAATAAGTTTCAAAGAAATGACAAACTTCAAGGATATATTTAAGCAAGGTACTGCAGAGATTGACGAGTCTTTTGTCAACGTGTGGTTAGCAGACGTTCCTCATCTTGGGAGAGAGTGTGCTCTAACAACTATCTCTTCTGTGGTAGGAGAAGAGGTTGAGATAGGGGGAAATATTTTTCAAGTCGATAAGACACAAACTTTTCAAAAATTGCTGATATTTTAGTTCCAAAGTTTTTTGCTTGGTAGTTTCCTTTACAACACACTTCATCAGGTATTTCCAGAATTCTCCTTCGAGGAGAGTTTATTCAGAGATGGAACGCCCAAGTACGCAGTCTAAAAGTTCCAGAAAGTAGTCCATATCCAAAACGGATGGTTCTGTCGGACACAAGTGGTTTGGAAAAAGTATTAATCTTTATCTCACTGCAATCCTTGCAAGATATTGTAAGATACCAGTACAGTATATTGGGAACACTTTCAAGTTCCTGATTTACCCACAATATGACAGTTTACTGGCATTCCGCTACTTGAAAATGCTGTTGTTTATGAATGCCGACACACTCGATGAGATCAAAGAATGTTTCGTTTCCAACACATCCAAATACGAGTTTCTCGTAGGTCTTTCTTTAAAGAAAGTGATCTATTTTGCTCTTGAGAAAGGTGACATTGAACTTTGTATAGAAATTCGAAATACCATGATGAACCTTTCTTCTCGGACGCTTCTTATTAGTGATGACCATCATGTACTCTGGAGAAAATTCTCCAACAAGCTTGTGGCCTTTGTTTTTCAAGCTTTATAGTGATATTCAATTAATGTGCTCAGTAAGAAACTGGCTTGCTTTTGAAAGGTTCTTCTTATTTATGTATTATTCTAGAGCAGCTGTAGTCTTCTCATTGCCGACTCAGAACACTATCAGGCATTACCTTATGATTTTGACAGTTTTCGAGATTATATTGAACCTTTAAATGACGAAGAGTATGACTATTGGGCAGAGTTGCAAGACTATCCCAAAATATTTGGTTCTTATTTGCCTCAGATTGTAGAACTTAGTGGAATGGTTCCTGGAATGATAAGCAAACTGGTATCAATGCGTAAAACATTAAGAACCAGTTTTGAGTGATTGGAAAGAAGCTTTACGAGTGATATTCATTCTTTTATGAAAATGATGCATGATCAATATACATATTCGTTGAAAACGGAAGATGCAAGAGAAGATTTTGTCAAGATGCTTCGTATATTATTTGTGGGCGATTCTATACCATCACTGAATGTTTGTGAGGGTGCTTATCAATTACGTGATCTTCTAAGTGTTATGAACGATAGAACTTTACGGTTTTGCAACAGTACAGCACGAAACATTTTGTTTTCTTCATTTACATATTACTGTCTTACTGAAGAACGTCTCATGAACTTGTCCCAAAAGTTTCAGACATCAATGGGAGAAGAAAGAAATCATGCCTTTAAAGAACTAATTCTCTCCTGGTGTTTTTCAGAAGAGACATTTTTGATGCCAGAATTACAAAAGAATTTGTTGGATACTATTGAGTTTGCGAATACAAAGTGGTTACGATTTGACGGGGAGCGTTTTGATCCATTGAGTTCAGAAGTCACCAGTACTCGTTGGTTGAGGTTGATTAAAGAGTGTGCGCCTTTGGATTTGGCTTACATGAACATGAAAATTGATAGGTGGACATTATGCCTTTTTCAACTTGCCAGTTCTTCGTTCCCGGAGCATAATAAAGGCTCAGCTGATATACAGCGTCTGTTCTATCCTCCTGAAAAACCACAGTTGGTGTCGTTGCTTGAAAGTATCTTTGATGACACGGGTTTTGAAGTTTCGGTCATTCGAGACGATTCGAATCAAATAGTAGACTTTGAAGTATTGAATCCATTTGGTGTTTCATGTAGAAATAGAATAAGAATTATATATGTCACATCATTGTATGAAAGTGATGCTGGAATATCTTTTGCTCCAAAATTTGTTGATTTTATCAGTTTTGAAAAGTATCATAAATCTTTGCAGCAACTTTTGGTAATGCAGCCAGAGAAGAAAGCTAAAAGAAAACGCCTTCAGCGTTTATAATTGTCAATCTTTGTCTGTTTTTCGGACAAAGTTGTTTGTTGAATGGAGCAAATGTAGAACACCTTGGTTAGGCAGACACCATTTGTTTTTGATTTTTTTGAATAATAGTTTGTATTGGTGAGGACAAGAACGGTTTGTGAATCTTTATGACACATTGAAACAAGTATCCGAACATTGAGTATTGTTTTCACCGTCATCTCTATTAAATACAAAAAGCTGAGTTGTATTCATCATGGTGTCATGGATAGATTTGTCCTTTATTGACAATTCCTCTGTTTACGACAACAGTGAGAGAATAAGAAACAGAATTCACTGCATTCATCATTCTGAAAGTCGTCAGTGATACAATGTCAGTCAGCTACAAAGCATGTCATGACATATCAATTCGCAGCTAGTAAATGAATACTTGTGTTTGTTCCTTTGTTGAATCAACCGCAAGATACTTTGGATGAATCAAATTCACTTGTTTTCCAATTTTGCAATTCTAAAACTCAGGTATTTTCAAGCTTGTGAGTAAAGGGAAGAAATTTGTATACTTTGGATTCACTCTAATGTGCATTTATTCTTGGCGAAGAATGTCCCATTGTAAATAACTTTTAGAATTATGCAACCTTTGTTTGCAACTAGTTGCACTATGAATACAGAGAAATGTACCAATTCTTCATGATTAATAATAGGGAAGTCTTAAGAGAGATGCATTCGATAAACCAGCTTCTCTCTCGTTCCCTTGCAAGTGATGGATTTGATAATGCATTAGCCCAATATAACAACCTTACCAATCAGGTGAGATGTATCCAATTAAAGGGGCTATGGAAAACTTGTATTTTCATTGTGAAAAGGCTTTGTAAATACCCAAAAAATTCATGATCAATGATTTCCGTTCTCAATATCAACAGGTCAGTCTAACTATGATTGTCTCTACAAGCATTAAATAAATGACTGACCAGTTTAACTTTTCCAAGCACTTGATAAGAACAACAGCAGTTGATAGACAAGTAGGTTCCAACATGGTAGAGCTTGTAAGAATTTCTCCATAAAGTTAGCACAAGAGATTCATGACCAGATATATGCAATTAAAAACCCTCTAGGAATATGTTCTTCGAATTTATAAAAAAGAAAAAGTATCCAATGGAATAGTAAGATTCAAAATATCAGAAATTCATGTGGCATTTCATACAAGAACTGAATATCCATCGCATATGTTCTTTCCTAGTAATCACGAATGCTCTATTTTTTTTGTTAACGAGTAAGACAATTTAGTTCAATCTATCTTTGGCAACTGGTTCAAAATGTAGGTTGCTCGTACAAGAGCCAACTAATACGAAATTGGTTGAAGTATTTTTTTTGTTTGACCTAACTAAATAATATTCCTTAAACTCTCTAAATGAAAAATGAAATTTGACACAAATTGGTACAACTTGGAACACTTAGCAGCAACGAAAAGTATATGTGATAAAGGACAAATGAATGAAGTAACTAGAGATATCTATTAGAATTATGTTCTATGACCACTTCAACTTTCAAAGCTCTACATAAATATGATGTTTGAAAGCTCTTACTAAGGAAAGGCTTTCTTGGTTCATTTTTGTTTAACCATTCGATCTCTCGGTGTTTTCTGTGTCAGTGGTGACAGTGCCAAACTGTGACCTTTGGTTGTCAGAATTGACATTCTTCACAAAATGGCTGATACCGGAGGATTCTTTAATCACATGTTTGGATATCGATGTGATACTGCTCTTATCCTACCGAAGCATAGAGGGCTGAATGGCTCTCAACGGAAAATCATATCGTTCGATGAAATAGGACCAAACTTTGAGGAAGAAACTTAAGATTTACTATATTCTCGGCAGCTCTATTTAACGTTTTCTCAATAGTTATCCATAGATAACTGAATTAAATACTATTAAATTGTGAAAAAATAGATCTTACTTTGATAACTGTTGCACAAAACGCCAGTATAGTGAGGAATATTCCACTTAGAAATGTTGGTTGAAATGATGCTCCAGTCGTTAATAAACCATTACTAGAAAGAGAAGCTTGGTTCTTTTCCTTAAAGCTTGACAGTTTTTATAGAACTCGCACCCAATGTACTTAAAAGTACAGCTTTAAGGCTCTTTAAAGTCTGGCGATAGGTTTGAAGCCTAAGGTCAATGAGAATGAACTGCTATACTTACTGGAGTTGAGAACTTTATTATTCGAATGAGATCAACCATATCATGTTGATATCTTTTAAAATATAATGCAATGTGCAAGAACTGAAGAAAATTTGTGACCAATATGGAAACATCCAGTCTCGTTACAAAACAAATGTAGGTTTCTGTAAAACTTGCAGCGGGACCTAACAATATTCTGTCCAACGAGTTTGCCCATAAAGTGAACTGTGATGGATGATAGAAGAACTCCAAAAAAGACATTTCCATATCTTTCAAAAGGTTTCTATATTGGAAAGACTATACCACAAATTTTAGAAAGATAAATATCGATGACAAAAGAATTCTTCATTTAGCCATTCTTCACATTGGTTTCTAACAGTAAAATTGTGTAGATAGCATACAAGTAGACTGAAATTTTCGACAGTTGGTGTTGAGGAATAGAATAGATTGGCATTGTATAATACTTGAGATTATTTGGTTTCGAATAAAGAGTTCTCGTACCTCACAGTGGGCCTCGATAACGATAGCGCAATAAAAAATACACTTTCATGAATCTTATAACATTCTTTAAGTATGAAATAAGATGATTGCACTTGATAGCTTGTAAAGAATTTCACCAACACTGAATGCTTGAAAATATCAGCCACTATAATCCTTACAAGAGGTCTGGTTTTCAATCTTCTAAATAACATCAAAAATTTTGAATAATTACTTACAGTGAAATTCAGAATAACCTATGCTTTTACATGTAAATAAAGAATCTTATAGAGTTCCTTGCAGAAATATGACAGAATTCCTCAAGCAAGTCTTGAAAAATGGTAAAACCCTTTGACATAATATTTTTTCTCCAAGCAGAAAAAGTACGCTTGAAATATGAAATGAGTCCGATTAACACCAAGGAAGAGTTGTAGCAACAACCTGTCATTTTCGAATGACTTCAGACAATACTTTGATGATAAAACAACATTTTGCTGATTTTCACTGAATTCATTTTTACTTATTTAAAAAATGAGTGGAAAATGTTGAAAATTATCAAGGCTCGTTAGACAATTCTAGTATTTTGATAGTAGTAATTACCAATACTAAACGGTCTTTTCACAAGTCGAGAAAAACTTAGATTTATTAAAACATTTATTATGAAGCGTCATTTCCTATATGCTTTCCTATATATTTGATTTTTAGCTAATTTTACCGTTCATTTTGAAAATCACTAGTCCTCTGTGACTCGTTGTGAGACTTGACATAAAACAACAGCCAATAGACTCTCTTAATGAAACAATTCTCAACATGGGAAAAACAAAGGAATCCACCAAGAACACCGATAAAAAGAAACTCAAGACTTGTAACTTTGTAAAGGTATGAATCTTTAAAACTTCTCCCATCTATGTTGACTTTTTATAGGCTAGACATATTTTATGTGAAAAACAAGGTAAAATTTTAGAAGCTTGGAAGATTCTGCAGACAGAATACTTCGATCAAGGAAACAAAGTTCCTTCTTCCAAATTTGCAGAGGTAACATCGATTTTGGAACATATTTCGTTGTTTTTTCACGACATGAAATAGTTGGCAACACGTTTCAGTGAATGTAGTTCAGCAAAGAGAGGTGGAGATCTCGGCTGGTTCCCTAGAGGGAAGATGGAACCCAAGTTTCAAGAGGTAGCTTTTTCCACCGTAGAAGGTGAAGTTTCTGAGCCATTTAAAGGTGCAAATGGTTGGCACATGTAGGATTTAGTTTTTATTCTATTTGGATAGAAACTTAACTTATTTTAGCATCTTCGTTGAAGGAAGACGCGCATAAAATAGAAAAACTGATGGGTTTCAGGACACAAGTGTAGTGCTTGGAGTTGCTATGATTGCCGACCAATCTATTACTTAAAAATTGTTCCATATTGCTAATAAAATTGACACCAAATTCGTATATGAAAAATGGTGTTTTGACAAGGCTCTTAACAGGTTGCGTGTTTTACAAGTATCCTGCGTTTCAAAATAAACTGCCTTCCCAAAAAGTTTTTCCAGTCTTGGCAATGAGCCTTCCTAATGTTTGTTTCTATTCTTTCTGTTTCTTCCATTTTTATACATTTACAAAACATATAGGAAAGCATTCCAAAAAAAGAATATTTATGTCACTGAGACATCACAAAACTGAATTATATCATTCCTATAGAAGAGCTCTTCTTTCCATATCTTTCTTGTAAAAGTTGAAAAACACAACGCATTCCCATTGCTTCACCTCCTTCTGGTTTACCGGGTTTGGAAGAAAGATTATAGGCCATAATATCAAAATGTATCCAAGGAATTGAAGGAATAACGAACTCTTTCAGATATAATGCTGCTAAAATGGCACCACCATAACCACCTCCACTACCTTCTCCTATTCCACAAAACGTTCGTTAGATGTTTTTCAATGATACTGCAAAGCTATGTTACCGATGTTTTTTATATCTGCAAGTCTTGAATCAAGTTGGTTGCGATAGCCACTATAAAGAGGCAACCTCCAAACTGGATCATATACTTGAGTTCCTGCATGCAAAAGATCTTGTGCAACTTGTTCATCCGAGCAAAAGAAAACTGGGAGGTCGGTACCAAGAGCAACACGAGCTGCACCCGTTAATGTTGCAAAATCGACTACAAGTTCAGGAGAACTTTCACATCCGTACACCAAAGCGTCGGCTAGAATAAGGCGTCCTTCTGCGTCCGTATTGCCAACTTCAGTAGTCATGCCGTTTCTAGCTTTAAGAATATCCCCTGGTCGATAAGATTCTCCATCCACTGCATTTTCAACTGCTGATATAATGACACGAAACTGAACAGGCAAACTATTATATTTAAGAATATCGTCAAATAAATATTCATCAGTAAAGAGGAAGCCTAAAAAACCAAACAGTATACCTACCCGGATGATAATATCATGCTAGCAAGTCCAATGGCATGAGCAGCTCCACCCATATCTTTCTTCATAAGTCTCATACCGGAAGCAGGCTTGATATCTAAACCACCACTATCAAAACAAACACCTTTCCCAACAATGGTAATCTTGGGATATTCAGGATCACCCCCAATCATTTCGAGAACTCTCGGAGTATTCCGAGTACTTGCACCTCTACCAACTAAATAGACTTGTGGAAAATTCTCTGTCAGGAGATCCTCCCCAGCAAAGGAACGGACCTTGACTTGCGGATACTCTTCTGCTAAAATGCTCAAAGTTCGTTCCAGTGCAGCGGGGCCCATATCTTCGGCAGGCGTCGAAATGAGATCTCTTACCAAGAATGTTGCCGAAGCACAGGTATCCACAAGTTGTCTATCACAGTCTTTTGGCCAAATCAACACTGCAAGAAAGGCAGGATCCACAGTATCATCGGTGTTGGAACCATTTCTCGCGCCACTAGTACCTTTGTACAACTGGAAACTATATGATCCAAGAGCCCAAGCAAAAGCTGCTCTGGTAGAAGTAAAACCTGCGTTTGTAACTTGTTCCGAAACAAAACTCAACTTATAAAGACCTGCTGGTGCAGCACTGGCAAGACAAGAAAAGCCCATCCACTGTGCTCCACCATATACTGAGCTGTCACCGAGAACCATAATTATCTTTTGAATTTTGCCAGGAAAGCTATCCGAAGGAACAGCTATCCATTTCGTGTCCTTTCCTTTTACGGGAAAGAAAGAGGTCGAGTTCAGCCACGCCTTTACCGAGGAAGGCTGCGTCTGTAAATATTTTTCTGCTTCTGCTTTTGATAATACATCAATTGCGACGGCTAATGATGTGTCATCGGAATCCGAAAAGTGTTTCAAATAGCGATTCCTGTTCTTGACTATAAAGGACGGTGGTTCTTCACGATATGCAGCCATACTGAAGAATCGTGTACCAAAAGGTCTTCTGTGAAAAACAGTCTTTAAATACTGAAACCGATGTGACTTTTTTAAATAGGGGCGTACAAATACTGGTCGGTTGAGGAGGGCTTTACAAGTCGTGCAACCCAACAACCAAAAGGAAGCAAATGCTTCAATACTCATCTTGCGTTGAATATTTTCTTTCGAATGGTCACGACCTATGCTTGGAGAGATTTTGCCTTGGTCGACATGACACAAGTGACCAGTCTTACAAAAACCTCAAAGATCTTCCAAAATTTATTACTTACGACTCAACTATTTAGTCAATAATGAGAGTGAAACCAATTTCTCTTCCAGTCCACTATTTTCCACAAAAAAGTTGCGATAGAACGAAACAATTGCCCTCTTTGTCTCAACTTGAAGCCAAGAAATGCCAAAAAATAAAAAATAAACCAAAACATGAGTCTAGAACCTAGTTTCGACCCCAATGAAGGATTCTGATATGGCATTGTTTCTAGAAACTGAATATACGACGGTTCTAAGTTCCAATATTTCGCTCCAGAAACGAGCAAGTCACGGTAGCGTTTCGAGGGAATGGCACACTTCGAACAAGGTTCTAAATACTTAGGATTCGTAACAATAAATACATTCGCTTGCACTCTTCTTTTAGAGTACTCTTCAACTTCCAGCAACTTGACGTCATAAGTAAATTCCGATTGACGAAGCCTCAAAAAGTCTTCCTTTTTCAAAAGATAGCAAACTCCGTGAACACAACTATCTCTGTCAGGTACGACATTACCAAAACCAGGCTCTACACCTGGCACGCCACGCAAGTTAAATACAAGTCTGGAAAAACAGTTAAGTGTCGCTCGCAAGGCTCAATAAATAAACATACTTCCAACCCCGGAGTTTGGCAGGAAAAGCTTCCTTATAAACGCAGTTTCTAGAGTTATATCTTCCTTTTGCCTTTGGGCCAAAGGCTTCAGGGCTCATATTAGCGCCAAACGAAAAGTAATAGATGTCATCCATTCCGAACTGCCACGTCGACTAACAGAAAACAGAAAGAAATGGTCAAGAGGACGATGACGAGCTTTGTCCTGTAGCCATTTTTGATCGGGTTGCCGAGAACTAAAAAGGGTCAGCTCAGAAAATCACAGAATAATAGTTTCCTTTAATTTTTATAAATAAGTAACAATGAAATTCATTGAGTGACAAGTCTTTAGCCAAGCAAAGCTTCATATTTTCAAATGAAGCTATCTTTTCCCTCAACGACCTGTAGCATGGTTCCGTTCACAATAGAGCCATTCGGCAAGGGTAGACTCTTTCTAGCTCAGATACTTCGAATAAGGAACGATTGGATTGATTTCTGCAGTGTGTATGGACGACTATTCAATCGACATACAGAATCTAAGAAAAGTAGAAAAAGAATTAAAACAAAATCAAAGTTTATTGGAGAGTTCCTGCAAGGTGAGTACAGTTCTATCGTTAATATGTAAGATACAGTATGGAATGTTGTTCATGAAACTCCTATACCACACTCGTCACCGTTATTTTAAAATAACAAATGTTCTCATGTTGATTGTAGATATTGCTTCAAATCGATGATGGCTTTTTTTTCGCAGTAGAAAATGACTTCCAAATATACTTAGGAGGCAAGACTGAAACGGTCAAAGCTCAAGATGTACCCAAGTTGATGGTTTCGAAACCAATATGCCATTAATGCGTGGCTAACCCCGTTTGTTAGTTTAAACTTGGACAAAACTAGATTGTCTGCCAAACAATCATACACTCTAGATTGTCAATCAACAGAGTGTATAGCTTAGAACACTGCTGATGGAGCTAGAAAAGATCAAAAACGGTTAAGATCGAATGGAGGAGGAATGTTCAACGAGGAACTTAATAAAATACTGTTCAAGAAGCGATGTGAAGGAAAGTCAACAACGTTTTGGTAGTGAGGTTCTGTGTTGCAACAAATGAAAGCAAGCGTTACAGTACACTTTTACCAGATTAGAGAATTTGAGAGAGAATATATGTTTGGCTGTACATCAGTTCATAGTAAACGACTATCAGATCGTTTTCAAGGCATTATATTCCATCCGTGCGTGACAAAATTAAAGACAACGGGTGCTGGAAAAAAGTCAAAAGAAATAGCATATAGAATATAGGCCTACTGAGAAGACGGTAAATTGTTATCATGCAGTTGATAATCATGAATCGAACTGTTTCAGTAAGATGATAATAAAAAGTGGCAATGTCTAGAAGCTTACATAATAAATCAAGAGGCCTTACAAGTGGAAAATATATAGTTTTTGTTATCCTAAAGACTATAGCATTCGAAGGAAAACATTCAACAGCTTGCAAGACGTTGAACAAACTATTCGAAATAATTTGCTTGATGCTGAGAATCATCGACAGATAAATATTTCTACTTAAGGGTTGATTTATGAAGCCTATAAAACGTGCAAGACATTGTTGACTCTCTGATTGCAGTCTTTTATTCACCAAAATCTCCGAGACTACAACATCAACTCCTGTCATGTAATTCAACCGAAATTATTCACAGATGAAAACCACTCAAAGCTATCATTCTACAAGCACAACACAATTACAATGCATCCACTGGAAACACAGGTAAAGGACACAGACTGAAGGACTTGTTATGGTATTCGAGTTAAAAGATTGTTCAGACAATCTGGTGGTCTTGATACTTGGAGACGCTTCGAAACAATTGTTCGAACGATAGACAAATGTTCTTGGTATGTATTCCCGAAATTTGTATTGACGAAATAGTCTCTAATATAGCCAAAGTATGGCACTATCTTTAGACTCTTTACTTTGTATCCTATTTGTGCAACCAAGAAATGGTTAGCAGCAGTAGCTTGTTGGCTTTCTCAAACTCGATATGAAGAATTTGTTGTTTCATTTTCAGGAAATGTACAGCAATTCTTCATGTACAACTTGTTTCTCTGAAGTTCACTCCCCTTTATGAATTTTGTACGATAATCCATAACATACTTCACTGGTATTAGTTCTTTATAATAAATCTCCATTAATGACTATCTGTCTATTATGCTGTTTTCTTCCCTAAGATGCTTTTGGATAGACTCGAAGAGATGAGTTGTATGAATTGTTCTTTATGAACCACATCACATTGTGTAAAAGAACATTTATGAATTGGCAACCAATTTGCTAAAGGTTACTATCCTTGTGAACTTAACTTGTGAACTTTCATTTGCCAATGTGATAAAAATGGTCAGTTAGCTCTCTACATGTTCCAGTATGGAGCAGTCATCAAAACAAAATGAACCAGTTGCTATTTCTCCTGAAAATAAACAGCCTTAAGGTGTGAACAACTTTAATTTTTTCAAATATCACTACACTATAGAAGAATGATGAATAGATCTACTGTGATTGTACTGCTGGCACTTCATTTATATTTACTTCAGTTAAGATATTCTAGACAAGACAGTCTGAAAAAACAAGAAGGCGAGGAACAGAATGCCAAGAAGAATAATTATTCCTAAGCAAGTGACTAGAATTAGGTTGCAGTCTGATAATTTTGTGGACGACACTTCAACGAATGTCATTCAACGATCAAAGTGAAGAGGTGGCCTTCTCAATTCGCTTTCAGGAACATTGCGAATTTTGCAAAATGCTTCCAATCTCTCGATATATCGAAGCAAAGAATTGATATCTTCTCGCATAAAGGCAATGACTTCTGTCCTATGCTTCAGTTCTTCTGACATATTTTGCATTCGCTGTCTCTGACGGTTTCGCGACCGTTCAGCAGATAGTCGGTTGCGCATAATACGCAGTTTACGTTTTTCCTCTTCAGTCATAGTCTCTGGAAACTTTCTTACTAAACTAGATAACAATAGTGGACGCAGTGAGGACCCATGGACCACTGATTCTTCCATGGATGGACTCTCAAAACTTCCTTCTTCGGCTGCTTTAGTTTCGACAGGACTAGCAGGAGCAATATTTTCCTCGATTCACGAAGAAGCAGAGAACTATATGCTGCTCTCAACTTGCTTTCTGGAGTATCTGAGTCCCTATCTAAAAAAATAACAACAAATATACTTTACACTTTAATTAGTTTGAAAGATATATCATACCCTTTACCTCTTTGCCTGACAGCTCTTGAGTCGAAGTCACGTTTGATGGTCCTAAAGATAAAACTGTCATGCCATGTTTCAGCTCTTCGTTAATGGAGCTACCTGCTTGTGTTAAACTGCTAAATGATTCAGGAGATGTTGAGCTCTCTTCGGAAGACCTTTGCGAACGAATGAATGCGATGTCTTCGTTCAGCGATCCTGCAAGGATAGCAGAAATGGGTTGAGATGGAGCAGGACGACTTGTTTTGGATATTTTTCTTTTTAAAAAAAGTGTATCAGACAAGGTTTGTGAAGGAAAACGGATAGAATGAGAAGCTCGTTCTGACCCATACTCAATGGAAGTTGTCAAAGGATAGCTCCATGGTTGTTTCTTCTCTTGATAGAATGGAGTGGTAGACATTTGTTCTATTTCAGGCATTGTTGAATGAACACGCATTCTATCTCCTTGCAAAGAAAATAAAGAACTCGGTTGCATATGTGTATGTTTTCTTTTTTCTACGTTGTATGAGGAAATGTTGATATCGAATTAATAGAATTGTAAATATCCAAAAGTTATTCCTACCAGATAAAATAGAACTGATAGATGGAAGTCTTCCAATCGTCATTGTTGTTGCTTCTCCAAGCATAGTGTCGCTAGGTTGTTCTTTTGTTATCGTTGTATTCTTTTCTTCTGATTCGCTGGTAATATGAGACATATTCAATCCGGCAACATCACTTTGGGTGCGTTTTTCAAGATTTTGACACTATTCAGCACGTTTTGAACTAAAGTTAATCTTTTGGTCTTGTAAGATATAATTTTCGGCTCAACAAACCCAATGATCTAACGCATAAAGTAATGCAACGGGCAATGTGAACGGATCACTTTCGAGTTGCGCAACTCTGGAAGAAAGGGAAAGAAAGAGATTTTCGAAGAACAGGTCGCTTTTCGTGCGGAGTTGAACACAAAACGATGACTTTATAATGAGTTCTCATTTCAGGTGTTTGTCATAGAACCAAATTTCGTTTCCGAAACAAACACAACTAGTGCTTTCCGTTCTCTTCAAAACCAAAGCTCATGGCTGTTGAGCAACACACTCAAATTCAACAAGCGCACCTTTGGGAAGATCCTTGACAGCAAAACAAGACCTTGAAGGATATGTCCCACCAGCAAAGAAATCTTTGTATATCTCATTAACTGTGCCAAAGTCTTCGATATTTTTCAATAAGACAAGAGTCTTTACAACCCTGTCTGGTGTGACTCCTGCAGACTTTAATATTTCTCTCATATTAGAAAGAGCCTGTTTCCCATGAAAGGACCACATAAGCAACATTCTGGGAAAAGGTTATAAATACCTGTCTTGCTTGACTCGATACCGTGTCACCAGCCAAACTTCCTGTTTTCGGATCCAAACCTAAGAAAAGAATTATATCGAATATCCACTAACACGGAATTTGACTTACCAATACAGCCACTGACATAAACCATTCCATTTTCTAATACAATGCCCTAAACAGGAAATTAGAAAGTCTCTATATAGAAGCTACAAAAATAACAACTTGATGATAGGGACCAACAGCTGCCGCAGCCAAATCGGTTTGAACGGCAGTGACTCTTCTTGATAACGCTGCAGTCACTTGAACTTCCACTAAAAGCTCAGGTCTAACCTAAATATGCGATTTCACTTTAGAGTCGAAAATTTAAGGCAGATTAGAGTAGACTCACTAATTGTGCTTCGACAGTTGCTCGTACTGGCTTATTATTAGGATCTATCCAACGAGACCAAGCTTCATTAAACTCTGCAACGGTCTTTATATCCTTTAACCACACACTGGCCGATAACAGTCTACTCTTGTCAGTGCCTGCAAACACAAAATACGAGAAAATAGACAACAAAATAAAGGAAAAACTTACCAACGAGACTAAGAAGGTGATCTATCTTGGAAAATATTTGGTTTGCTTGTCCTTTAACGGTTTGATCGGCTGTATTGCCAGCAACTTGTCCTGCGACATACGCTACGTCGTTATAAGTAACCTTTCGAGGTAATAAGTAGACACTATCACGTCACACGTTGAGTGACTTACCACTTGATTAAATAAAGGCCCTTCTTCATATCTTTTGATGGAGTGTTGATATGATGCTGTTTTCTCCACGGAACTCGTCATGTTCAGTTGCTGTCTGGTGAAAAAGTTTTGTCTAATAGAAAAAAGTTTTCTGCTATGAAAAAAGTTCCTAAAACAAATCTGACAGTCAATTCAGTGCACTTTAGCATCTAGCAAAACGTTACGACTTGTAGTGTCTTTGACGTAACTGTAAAGTCGACCTTGAAGTACTGAAAAGAAGTGGAAATAAGCGAAAACTGTTCTTTGTATAACTGATATTTTTTAGCTTTTTGCTTAGTACTTTAGGTAGTGCAGTACTTGGTACTGACGGTGTGTGAAAAGTATTAATGAATGATGTCGCCTTTACTTGACGAACACCAAAGAATGTCATCCCCATCCAAATATGATTGCTTGCTTCTCCATATAGAAATACAATCGCTAGTCAACCAAACAATTAGTTAACTCTTGTCATAGCATCTTCTCTAAAAGGGCAATAGAATACTTGAAATGATATAGTCTGTAATAGACTTCAGTGTATAAATTACTATTATAGACTTGTACAATCCACTTCACTCATTCTGGATAATAAAGCAACATTTTATGGATATTCAACTTTGATCACTACCAAAATGTCAATAATGATGGTATTCTTTAACCAAGCAAGCCCAAAAGACGGAAGAAAAATATTTTTAAAGTCCAATCGACCGCTCGTAGGATGGGAGAACCAACAAGCTGGAGCTTATCAACATATTGTGTATCACCTCACGTTGCTGGAAATGCAACTAAGCAAGGTGCTAGAATAGCAGACTTTGGTGGTTTATCGGTTCCTATTCACACTAGCTCCACTTACAGAGTTGAATCAGCAGAACATGGTGCACGTTTGGCAAGTCGCAAAGGTTTGCCTGACCGACAAACTGATGGAACGGTGACAAGGGACGAATTCTTTTATACAAGATGGGGAAACCCAACCGTTGCTGCGGTAGCTGCTCAACTGGCTGTCTTGGAAGGTGGAAGAGGTTGTTTGTTGTTTAGCAGTGGAATGGCTGCCATAACTAATGCAATACTTACGATTGTAAAGACCGGCGATCATATTATATCACAATCTGCAGTATATGGAGGTACATTTCATTTCTTTGCACATTATTTACCGGAGAAATTCAATATACAAGTCTCCTTTGTTGAAGTGCAAAACTCTGAAAATATTAAAAAAGAGATTCGATCAAACACAAAAGTAATCTACGTAGAATCGCCTAGTAATCCAACCTTGCGTCTGGTTGACTTTGAAAAAGTTGCTTCCATTGGGAAAGAAAAGGGTACGTGTTTTATGTTTGCTCTCATGTTTTTTCAGTCGAGTGATATGTTTCTACAGGTGTCATAACAATAGTGGATAGTACAATTGGAACACCAGTGAATCAACAACCCCTAAAACTTGGATTCGATGTTGTAGTGCATAGTGCTACAAAGTATCTGAGTGGACATTCTGATTTGACTGCGGGTGCAATTGTTTCAAATTCGATTAGCTTCCTGGAAGAGGCTACTTTACTGCAACAGACGTTTGGTTCGACTTTATCTCCCTTTGATGCGTTTCTACTTTCTCGAGGAATGAAAACACTACATTTACGTGTAAGTCATCAGAACAAAGCAGCACTGAAGATTGCCAAATTTTTGGAGTCGCATCCCAAAGTCAAAGTTGTACACTATCCTGGTCTAAGTTCTCATCAAGATTATGCTCTAGCACAGAAGCAAATGTACAATGGTTGTGGAGGTTAGTACTGTTATACTTTTGGGGAAATATTCATTGAAATAGTCAAGGTCTTCTGAGTTTTGAAGTCATTGGAGGAAGAGAAGCTGGTAAAAAAGTAATTGAAAGTTTTAAAGTGATTAACTTAGCGGTATCCTTGGGAAGTGTAGAGTCTTTGGTAGAACAGGCTGCAACCATGACTCATAGTCAGCTTAGTGCTCAAGACTTGTCGGAGGCAGGCATTGATGAAGGCTTGATTCGTCTTTCTGTCGGTATCGAAGATACGGAAGACTTGATTGAGGATCTCCAGCAAGCTCTTACCCGTGCATAGTATTTGTTTGTCTTTATAAAATGAGTTGTTCGCATTGATAGGAGGTGTTTGACTCTTAAGTGCCAATGTATTTGGAACAGGATATATGGCTTAGGAACGTTTATATCACGTAAATAATGGCTTTGTCCTATTTCCGAAATTCTTGTGTGCTTTGACTCAAAATTATTACACCTGTACTGAGCTGAACCTTTGGAGCCAACCACTTGACACGTGTTCATAAGGTCACAACGTTTATCATCCATGCCATAGTGGACAATTTATATGAACCATTTAATATAATTGTGTAGCTTCCAAATACAAAATATTATAAAATCATACTGTTTTGCTTCCATTCGTTTGAAAGGAAAATAGCTCCAATGCAAAGACTTCTGGTTATGTGCTTGTATAGCTATCAAAATTCAATTTGGGGATATCTGAAGCTTCAAACCTTTTACAAGGCCAACTCATGTATATATTCTTCATTGACGCATGGCCACTGATACGGTCTAAAGGACATGAACAACAGCAACACAACACGTGGCATAATGAGACAAAACTGTTTCAGAGGTGGCGCGCCAAAATTCAAATTTTGTTCATTAGTGCGTTGCTTGTGTTTGAAGAGGGACAAGATGGATCATGGTTTCCTCGAGGGTGAGTAGGATAGTATTACAAAGGTACAGAGCCTAACAATTGTGTATATCTTGTAGCCGGATGGTTAGGAAACATTGGAACAGCATTTTCTCGGGAACCTTTGAGACCTAAAGATGAAAATAGTCGTTTGACACAAGATCCTAAAGCCTGTCCCTATCAAGATAACCTTGACGAAACCCTCAAGCAAACGACGGATAAAAATTGTTCAAGTTATCAAGCAATGTCAACAACTCCATATATAATAGATAAAGCAACTCTGCGAGAAATATATGACGCCTACTCCTTTCGAGGGGGCGGTTTTGGTTATCGAAAGCCAGGATTGACAGTGGAAGGTTTTCGAGCAATAGTGGTAGAAACAAAACTATTTGGAAAAGATGACATCAAGGCTAGGCGAGAGGCTGAACTTGTCACGTCTGCTATTTTATCCAAGACAACCACAAACTTAGATTTCGACCAGTTCATTAGAGCACTTTGTATGCTAGCGAAAAGAGTTCCGTGGTCCAAACTGAAAGGAAACATTGCTGAAGCTGCTTCTCTTAGTGCGGAAGAAAAGGTACTCGTTGCTGTTAGCCAGCTTCAAAGGTGGTATGACAACGATAAACAAAGTTGGAGCTCTCCAACAGACACTACTAAAAATGACAACAAGGAAGCACTATCACTGTCAAGGATGTTCTTTTCGTCGCCTAGAAGTGAGAGAGAAAGAAGGTACAACGTATTTAAAGTCGCTGTCAAGAAACATCCTCTACATAACTTGCTGGATAAAAATCAAAAAGGATTTCAAGTTTTATATGGACACTATTCTCGCCGAGAGGCAGCAGGCACCAACTCTGATTCTAAGACTTACGGATCAGCTGGGATATCAACGAACGATTTGCGAAGATTTGCACAGGAGTTTGGAATTTTTCCAGATTTTATGCAGCTCGAAGATTTGCGGGAAACCATGCTTGACGTTACAAGCTGCTCTGATGCTCCGACTTCTCCTGGAAGTGCTGCAAGTGGGAACTATTCCACAATAACCACGTTGGAACAGTTTGTTATCTGTCTCGTTATGATTGCTTATTATGCCTTTGGCGAACAGCCAATCAAATCACTGGAAGATGTAGAAAAAGTCGACCCTAGCGAAGCCACTGAAAGACTCATTGCATTGTTCAGGAGAATGAATTTTATGAGGGAAAAGCGACCAGCACCTCCAATGCCGGTAAATTTTGTTCGATTCAAAGATTTAGAGAATTCTACTCCCTCTGGTTCAACACCTGTTCGAAAAAGACATGTTTCTATTCCCAGCTCGCCACAGAGTTCTGCAGAAAAGTCAAAGAAGAGTTCCAGTGCACCACGAATTTTGTTTGGAAATGAATACGATACGCAAGCTAGTGAGTCGGCTGAGACGCGCTTGCAACTTGGAAAGAGACTAGAAACACAACTTTTGGTAAGAATATACATGATTTTATGGCTTTTGTTGCCTACAAATATATGTAGAGTCCCTCTATCGATGTATCAACTTCTGATATTGACCAGACACCAAAAACAGAAGGAACAGGTTACAAAAGTTCTTCTGATCTCTCCTCTCGAATATCCAGTGTGAAGCAACGGATATCTGAGCTATCTAAAAATTGTTCCCCACAAATGTTAACTTTTTCAGACACAAAAGAAAATTCAGGGCCTTCTGATACTCCAGCAGAAAGAGTAAGCTAGTTTTTTCACTTTTGCGAGTTCGTTATTTATGCTAATATGAAAACTTTGCTAGACTTGTACGCCTTTATCTGAATCAACCACAACTAAAAGAACGAATTCCATGTCGATGCCATTAATAGGAAGAGTTCAGCCACTCACGAAAACGGCTAGCAGTCTTTCAAAGGCATCATTGGAGGAGAGTGAAACTGAAGCAAAAAAATCTCCCGATCAAAATTCCAATACATCTCATAGAAATAGGTTACAGATAGACCGAACGCCGGTTTTTTCTATTTTATCCACACCAGAAGCAGACAACGAGGAAACGGCGAGGCTGCAAGAGAAGAATCAAATGAAGGTATTCAAATTGTCCGAACCACATGAAAAATATACTTATTTTTTACTAGATTGTTACCAATGAAGTGCGCAGAGCTAATGAAAGCTTGGAAAAGGCGACTGCCGAGCTTGATTTATCGCCTTTCTTGAGTGATGACCATCTTTTATCTCCAGGCGAAGCTCTTTTCGATGATGTTGATTTGTTTTCAGAAATCTTTCCCTCAGATCCTACTCAGGAGTATGACAACTCTCGAAACCTAACCAGTCCTTCTGTTTTTCTCCGAACTGCCACAAAGGTACAAGGTTCTCAAAAGAACATACAAGACAAGGTCGAGCCGCCAATTCAGCAAGACCCAATTCGTTCCGTAAGAGAGCTTCTTTCAAACTTTGGACAAGAGACCAAAAATTCAACTGCCTGCCAAGAAAACGAAAAAGAAAGTAAATATTCGTCGAGTTGCCGTGTGTTTCCTTTTTACCGCATTGTTCTTCTATTCCTTCAAATGGTAAGCTGTTTCTTGCTTATTTGGACAAATGATGATCTTGGAACGTTAGATTACATTATTGTTTTTCTTGTTGGCCTATTCTTATTCTTTTGGCTTACTTGGCAAGGATCCAGTTGTTGATAGTTCTTTTTAAATTTGAGAAGTATAAAAAAGATGAAGTGTTGTTGCTGATTATTCGCTAGTCAAATAAAACAAATTTTTATTTGGCTATTTGGATGTATTATTGATGATATCACTCTGCCCTATCGGAAACCTTTCGAAAGCTGATATCCTTATCAACTGATAGGCATCATGCACTTTTCAACTGGCCTTCATCTGTCTACATCTTTCGGTCTATATGAGATATACACTTGTTGATAACGATGACGTCATTTTATGAATCGCTTCATTTGATAAAAGAAATATGAACAATTTCATATTTCTTGTCGAAGCCATCTGTTGGGTATCATCGGCTCATGAGCTCTTCACTTCGGGTAGCAGTGTTGGACTGTCAACCGTTACCGCCGGTTGTTCAACAACTTACCGGAGAAAAGAATTTTACAGGCTGTTTCCAATCACTATTCGATAAGCTCGTAGAAGAACGAGGAGGTCCTTACCTCGAGATGGTTTCTTTTAATGCGCAGGAGAAAGTGTTTCCTGAGATAAACGACCCCTATCACGCCTTTTTGGTAACAGGCTCATTTGCTGGAGCCTATCAAAACGTTGGATGGATACAGGAACTGCAAAAATTCTAAGGAATGTGTATGACAATTGTAAGATACCTTTACTTGGCATATGTTTTGGACATCAAGTTCTGGCCCATACTCTGGGAGGTCGTGCTGCGCCTTGTGAGAAAGGACCTGAAGTCGGGCTAGCTTCCTTTCCACTTAGTTCCAGTGCAAAAGATCTGCCAATCTTTGCTCAGCAGTGGAAAGAACTTGATGAAATTCGTCTTCTTGCCATTCACACGGATGAAGTGGTTGCATTACCCAACAAAGCAGTCTCCCTTGGTGGAAACAGTCACTCAAAGTTTCAAGGCATGATTATACCTACACGAGTACTTAGTTTTCAAGGACATCCGGAATTCAGTGTAAATCCAAAAGTATTGGAGTCCATTCTAAAACACGCTGCAAAGTTACCAGAAACATTGAAGCAACAAGGGTTGGATTCATTGAATGAGCCGACAGACCATATTTGGGTTGCTTCGTGTATGAGAGACTTTGTTCTTCAGAAAACAAGAATTCGAGAAGAAGAGTCTAGCCAGCGTTTATAAGAGAGCCAGTGAGACGAAACTCACAATTAAACCAACATTATCGCAGTGGAGACCCATGGACCAATAGTCTCGACAGAAAATTCACGTTTCTCTATAAGGGTCATCAATCTATAATATCGAAAGGCTGCATATATTGAGCAAAAAGCACCTAAACCGATCAGAAAGGCGGAAACCAATTTGCCTGTAATATTTTTTCTCAAAAAGTCCGCTACAACAAGTCCGAAACCCATAATAGTTAGTGAAGTTCTAACCCAAGCCAACCAAGTGCTTTTGTCAAGGCTAGTAAGGTCGAAGGCCAGGTGTGAGGAAAGTCTGCCACTTACCGTTCGTTGGCAAGATGGTCTCTGGCAATTGAACCTTTGATTGGTTCATAGTGATATTGAAGAAGACTCTCAAGGTCTTTCACATGTATATATGGAAAAGTCTGATAATCTCTCAAGGTTTGTGTTTCTGTAGTTCTTTCCGAACTCATGGTTCTCAACCTTTGATGCTCTCCATAACAAAATGTTTTAATGGATAGCCCCCAAAAATTTTTCGAGAGAACCCATGCGGCTTGTTTTTTCAAAGCAACATATCGATGTCTTGTTCAGAAAAAGAAAAGACTTTTTTTTCCATTCAGTATTATTATCCTATCCAAGTGTTTCTCAATCTACAAAAAAAGTGTGGCAAACTATTTCCACTAGTTTCACTAGATATCATCTATTCTTGCGTAACTCTCTTCTCTACTTTCCGATAAGACACTGGATCCAAACGAACATTGGGTGGAAATGTTTTCCTTATATATTCCTCAACAATACTATTATGAAATAATTGATCTTGATAGACATTATTATACCACAACAGGGCGTCCAAAACTCTCTTGTCACGAAACTCATGATAACGATTACTTGGCAAAGCTATTCCAGTAGTTTCCTGTAGCTTCCGAAAAAGGGTAACACGAACTGAAGACTTTTCACTTCCTTTTAACTCACAGAAGCTATCTTCTTTGCATCGGCGTCCAACTCGTTTGACCACCATTCTCGAACTTGTTCATCAATCTGGGTGTCCGATAAAGTATCGGTACAATAAGGTTTCAACAGTTCCTGTATGGAAGGGTCACGAAGGAATTCTACAATGGAAAATGTTTTGCTTTCTGTTGTAGAAAGTTCCAATGTTGGAGCAGTTGTTTCGGTAGTTGTTGACACTTTTGACTCGCAAAATTTTCTTCTTATAAAGATAAAACCATAAACTTGTTTACTCCATCCTCTCGACAGTTTCCAAACACTTGGAAAAGTGTTCATTTTCTTCTACTACTTGTCTCTAGTAACCAGTAAGGAACAACGGAACTGTCAAACGATCCAAGGTTACGGTCAACAATGGGCGACTTGAAACGCTTTGAGCATTTAATTGCTTTCTTCATCAATGCTGAAAACTCTTTTCATTTTCCAATCAAATATTTTATTATCAATTGTCGATATTACTATTCTCATTGGCTATAATCCATACAGACTCAGTACCTATTCTTTTCATAGCAATCTTCAGTATTTCATTTTCAAAAGCAGTGACTGGATGAGTAAACTTCGCAACCTTACAGTAACTCGGTTTCGATGCATTGCACTATAATAAGAGGTTATTACATTTTCCTTCTCATGCATGACAACTTACCAACTGAGTAGCCAACGATGTAGCAATACAATGTCTTCTTTCTAATGTCACCCACCAAAACTGTCGATATCCTTTGCCATTATTACTCGGGCCTTTCATTTGTTCCAACTCTTCACATACACAGGCAAAAGGTGCAGTACTGGAAACATCCCATTCAGTTGTTTTACTAGGTAACCAATTCTTTGACTGTGTCAACCGAAAACAACGTGTTTCGTTAGCAACAATAGTTGATGTTTTCATCATCGTTGAATAACTCCATTGAAATTTTTCAAATGTTCGTTTCCAAGTGGAAAAACTGGGAATGTCTATTCGACTAGCATATTCTTCATATTCAATAGGCTGATAAAAACATTTCTAAAATAAACACTTACAAACTATAACCACATCGAATAGCTTCACTTAACAAGTACCAAGCATCGTTAGAAAGGTGTCCTTCCCATATCATTCTACTAAAATAGGGAACATGTGGAAACGCTGCTTCCTCAGAAGTATCCGATTCTACAATAGAACAGCCCATCCAACCAATTGATTGGAATGGAAAACTTGTTCTACTGCTCATATTATATTTCAGAATGGATTGTTCATCCATCGGCTTCAGATACTGTAACTGAGAATAAGGCCATTGAATGTTAGAAAGATCAGGAAAAATAAAAGACTGCTCGTAAACCACCGTTTCATCCATTCGACTATCTAATATCATTTGTTTCCCTAACGTTAGCAGCTGTCGAATACTTGGCCAATCATTACTTGATACATTATCGTCTCTTCTCCAATTGAATAAATCCTGTCTAGAAAAAGCCAATGGATAGGTCCATTCTTCTACCCATCGATTCAGTTGTCGGCCAGCTTCCACATGATTAATAAATGAATCCAAATAAACAAACACAAATTCTTCAGGATGCTTCATTAACCAAGCAACTATTTCTTTTAAAGCTTGTTCTAAAGTGAGAGCATCTTTTGAACACCCCCGATGTTCACCATAATCTGGTATGCGTTTCAAACATAATAAAGATAGCCAGAAACAACCACTGCCACAGCCATGACATAACCTAAAAGCTGAGCTATCCATAGTATTATTTTCTATCTTCAGTTGAGGCACATAATGCACATCCAATTCTAGCAAACGAAATCCTTTATCGAGTTGTTCTGTTAGGGATAGAAAGTGTCTTGGAACTTCTCCGTTATTGCAAAGATGGTAACCATAACTAGTGGAAGAATAAGAGTTGTGAGTTCCAGCAACTTGTACAACTGGTAGAGGAAGGTCCTAAACTGTGTTTTGAAAAGTGATTGTCAGAGCATGTTCTTATGATTGTACCTGATATAACAGTTGCTGTTGACGGACCAAAGAGAGCAACTGATTGTTATCAACAGATAACGAAATAGTATGTATCATGAATATTGGCCACCAATAAAACATGAGTTTGTAGCTTACTAGTTTATGCAGCAAGGCGTTCATCTCTTATTCTACACAGAAGAACCCAAGTTGCACATGAGGTAAAGCCAAAATCGACAATTTTCTTTCACCATCCACGGCTGTCGATTGGAATTGAAACGGTTTTTGCTTTGTGATTTGGAAACGGAAATATTTCTGGTAAGACGCAAGGATGGCATTCTATTGAAAGAATCTTTATAATCTTAATAAACAATCAAACAGAGTCTGATTTTACTAATTCTCTACCAATCAATATTCTTCTAATTTCTGAAGTCCCTGCACCAATTTCATATAATTTTGCATCTCTCAGCAAACGACCGGTTGGATATTCATTGATATATCTAAAGCAATTATTAATAATTGGTCAGTACTTATTTTCTAATGAACATACCCATTGCCTCCTAAACATTGAATGGCTTGTAATGTCATTTGTGTTGCCTTTTCTGCAGCATACAAAATGACTGCAGCACAATCCTTTCGATCCAATTTGCCTTGGTTCATATCTCCAGCTCTTGCAGTTGCATAGATATAAGCACGACATGCACCCAAGTCAGCATACATATCTGCTATTTTCCCTTGTATCAGCTCAAATTCTCCAATGGGCTAGTCAAATCGTCAACTGTTAAATGCTTCAACGAATGAATTATATTCGACTACCTTTCCAAACTGTTTTCGTTCTCTAACATATGGTAAAACGACATCCAGGCAAGCTTGCATAATTCCTAGAGGACCAGCAGATAATACCAATCGTTCCGAGTCCAATCCACTCATGAGAACATAAACACCTTTGTTAACTTGTCCTAAGACCTGACTCGCAGGTACCTATATCAAAACTTGACTACACTATCAACAATATACAATAAGATATACACTTACCACACAATTCTCAAATACTAATTCACAAGTATTAGAGCCACGCATACCTAATTTGTCCAATTTCTGGGCAGTTGTGAACCCTTTCATTCCCTTTTCAATTAGGAACGCAGTAATGCCTTTGGAATCTGCATCGGTATTGGTCTTGGCATATACCACTAAAACATCTGCATCCGGTCCATTAGTAATCCACATCTATTTCCAACTTTTGCCATTGTTTCAAAATATCAAGTTAGTTAACAAACCTTGTTCCCTAAAACAATTATAAAATACTATTCCAAACAAGGTCAACCAATTCTCACCATTCAAAGTAAAATATTTCCCATCTGCACTGGGTTCTGCACGACATTTCATAGATACAACATCAGAACCCGCTCCTGGTTCACTCATAGCCAGTGCTCCAACCTTCTCTCCTGCTATAAGGCCAGGTAAGTATTTGCTTTTCTGCTCTTCATTTCCATTTCTAACAATTTGGTTGACGCACAAGTTCGAATGCGCCCCATAAGAAAGTGCAATGGAGGCACTTGCTCTACTTAATTCTTCCATTACGATACAGTGCTCAGTGTAACCTAGTCCCAGTCCTCCATAGGTAGGGGGAGCAGTCACACCCAAAATTCCGAGTTCACCAAACTTTTTCCATAAATGATTGGGAAACTCGTTCTTTTGGTCCACTTGAGCAGCTATTGGGGCTACCCAATCGCCAGCAAACCGCCTGACCGTTTCTCTCAACGCTTTCTATAAAGGCAACCATCGTATAACGTTTGTTAATAAAGACAAGAAACCAAAAGTACCTGTTCTGCATCAAAGTTCACCACAGAGTCACAGTGAGTAGCAACAACGGATAAACTTCGCTTACATATATGAAGCTTTGAAACCAGACACCTTTGTAAGAGTCGACTCATTTTCTTCCCTTTGGACACACAATCCAATTCCAATAGACGAAATGTATCTTGTGAAGAAAATCTTTTTTATTCAAAGGAAACCTTGTCAACAAGAGAAATTTACTAGTCACTATGTGTTAGAATGAACCAAAGAAAGAAAGGTCATCAGTTAATGGGTGTTGGCATGACTAGTTGTCTTCATTGTCCAGTTGGTGAGGACAAATATATTATCAAGATAGAGCTAATAACATCCTTTGACCTGGAAAATAATTCCACTTCTTACCTATTTTCTTCTATAATGTTTAATATGCTCATTGACCATATTCCATACCATTTGTTTGCTGATAAGACGCAAATTGTTCCTAACTAATAAGTCAGAGATTGTCATCCATTTCTTCCAACTTACTTCTCAACTGCATTCCCATTTGCTGGTATCTCCGACACCAAATAATACATTGGAAGAGAACTATCACCCAAGTCATTATGTTTTACTTCTTTATCCTTCTCAACAACTAAAGTAGCTGCAAAATACAAAAGTAAACATGCCGCAGAGTCTGTGTCACAATCGTGCTGTCAATAAAATAAAATAATATTAGAGAGAAACAATAACAATTATAGCAACCCGTACTTTAAAGTCATCCACTAGAACTTGCCATTGTCGAAAGATACCACTGCTATCTATTCCCTTCAATTCTACGCATTCGTTGATGATTTCTTCAACAGTCTTTCTTTCAGTTTGTACAGGTACATTCATATAATTCAGTATTTCTTCTAGTTGCTCCTCATCAATCTGCTCAGTCCACGAGTCGCCGAACGAATCACAACGTGCCCTCATATCTTGTTTGAGATCCTCAGTACCCCAGAGCACGTGATAGGGAAGAACATCAACAAAACACCCAGTTTTTTTCACAATCCAACAACTACTAGTGTATAAGGACTGCCCTATAAAGTACTGACGAAAACTTACCCAATTGGCTTGCAAGACACTCTTCGGCTCTGTTTGGGCTCTCCGACGAAGACTTCCTTTTCTAAGGATTCCTTGGGGACTTTTTCCACAATCAACAATACACATAGAAGAAATACAATAACAAACATACTTTTCAAAAGACTTGATCATATTGGATACCGAGACATGATTCTGGGAGAGTGCAACAACAAAAGTGGTGTTTGGAATGACGCTCTGTACAACTGTTCCTCCAAGATGCTGAATAATTCCTTCAAATCGTTGCTTTTCCTCACGGTTGGAGGCACCTATATTGAGTGATCATATTTAAGTAACGACGGTCATACAGTCAAGCAGAAACCACGCTAACCTATCAAACATATAACAGGTCCTTGATCATACTGGCTGTGAGGTTTGTCTGAAGACCAATAAGTAGCCCTTTGACAATTAGCACAAAAATTATTAAAAACTGATCTAAAACACTTACTGAAAACGCGAAAGCAGCTGACCTTTGGCAGTTGTATTGGGTTTTCGTTTCTTCTTTGGTTGTTCCGAGTCACCTTTCCACTGTATATTAAAATTATGTTTCTTATCTAATAGGATTTCTTCAAGCGTAGAACACTATTGAAGTCGATGAGTGTTAACAAGTCACCAAAATATCGCATACCTCATGCCACAACTTGTCCCAGCGGATCCGAACCACACGAGGAAAACGAAGTGCATAACCAGAATAAGTTAAGCTTGGCCGAACTTCAAAAGCACGAATGGTCAAAACTACAGAATCTTTTGGTTCAATCCACAAGTCTGGTTCAGCATCCTTTCAATTCATTGCAATAAATATATATATCGTTTGGATTGTAAGACATATGCCTACCCCTTTCAAAGATACATTTGCAAGATAACTCGGGGGAGATTTTCGAACGAAAGGTATCCAGTGCGGTGAAAGTTTTTGCTGCAGCTGCTCCAGTTCCTCATAAGAATAACCTAATGCAATGTGTATAAGCATTCCTTCAAGAAAAATTTACCGAAAGCTACATACCACTTCCAACCTTCCCAACGACAACCCATTTCGCTGAATAAACCCAATTCAGGAAAATCAATCTTTACGTATATATCAACACACCAACCATTCTGACCATTATTCTCCTTGTCTAATACTCCAATCAGAAAATGACTTGGTTTGCCCACTCGAACCCGCTTAAAATGTCCTAAGAGGAATGTTCTTGATCATTTGAAGACCCTTTTTTTTATCATTTACACACCTCTTCCAAGATATGCTCCAAGAATAAGCACATCCAAGTCTTCAATCATACCTGAAAAGTAGTCGGATTTCAATTTGATCATCACTTTATCACTTCGTTCTCCCAAAAGATATGGCTTCTTTAAATTTTTAATGATGACTCCTTCATATTTCTGTTCCACGTATTCTTCCATTGTTTGCTTGATATCTTCCACCGTGCGACCAATTCTCTAGTATATTTCGGAATAAATAGCAAAATGGGACAATAAACAGGGCTCACCGAGACAACTAAACGAATTTGTGAATGAAAAGGTTTTATAATCTTTTTCAAGATGGTTCTTCTCCATTCTAAAGGAAAAGATATAATACTCGGTGGGACATCACCAGCGCCCTAATTATTCGTTGAGAACTTCTATGCCAACGTCACGCTCTGAAAGGAATTACCTGGTCTACATATAATACATCAAACACAACGTAGGTAATAAATAGTGTTTCGGCAATAGAGATATCTTTGAAAGAAGCTAAATAATGACGTATCTAGTGCAACATAAGATGAACTTGTGAATTCATAAGCAAACTTACTTGATCAAAATGTTCAAAGGACTGGTTTTCATCATTCCACAATAAAACTTCTCCATCCAGAATGCAGTCCTTTGCATCAACGGATAACAATATGGCCGATTGTAAATGAGGACCATACAAGTCAGTTGTATCCATAGCATTTCTACTGAAACATTGAATGATATCGCCTTTTCTTACTCTCATTAGTCATTAGAAATACAATACCACTTTGTTACCTTTCTTATGAACTTGAAGACGTTCTCCATCAAACTTGGGTTCCATTATGAAACCTTCTACTCCCAATAGTGCATTAGAATGTTATGACTGAGTACATAACAATTACAAACCAGGCATAAGTGCAGCAATACGATCCAAATTCTCTTGTCGTTTGGCCAAACAAACTGCAGCTGGTTGACCCAAACAAACATCCTATACATGATATTCCATTTAAACCTCAAGTATTCATCAACACCAATTAAAACCAACCTGAGAAGATATGAAGAACCTTGGTTGAGAACAGTCTCGGCATACATTCCAAAGAGACTGGCTAATGTGATAATCTTCCAATGCAGAAGGATGAAACCTAATGGATGAAATGTAACACTTAAAATAAATAGAAACATTTTAAATTCCAACCATCTTAAAACAGCTTCATTGCCTATTCCCAAATGCATCTCCTTGAGAATAATACGACAGATCCAAATATTCTCAATGACTGTACAACAAGAAGCAAATTTATGAAAAGTATTCCTCCTGTCAATTTTCTCCTTAAAGCCGTTCAAGTCATTTAACTATATACACTTCAGTTGTGGTGCAGAATATCTAGCAGTGCTGCAATACCAAATGATCAACCTCTCCAACATTATATGAACCAGTTCGCGGACAACGATATCGCAAAACGCTCTCTAATACTGAAGGAAAATCTCCGGCAGTAGCAGGAAGAAAACCTGGAGTCTGCTACTCGAACAAAATGGCTTAGTTCACTCTCATATTACACAACGCCTTGTTGTCGTTTTTCTTACCTGCACGACCGGATCTTGCCAGTTGCGGAGACGTTGGGCGTCAAAAGAAGCATTACTCAACTAAAAAACATTTCTATTATGATCTCAAAAAAAAGAACAAGTTTTCGGAACAGTAACCTCCAAAACATCGATATACAACTCAGCTAGACCTTTCTCTTTCAAACCATAACTTCTTCTTTCTCTGTCAAGTTCTGGAAGTAATAAACGTAAAACGAGCAGGGAAGTCTCTGCTTCACAACGTCGTGAAGGGACAACATCGTCACGCACAGCAAAGTTATTCCTATAAAGAGTTTAGAGGACAACAGTAACTCGCCCAGGCAAAAAAACAACCACAGGCTTTCTATTTTTTCAAGTTTCTCCTGGCCACTGGCGACTTTCTTTACATCTTCCAGAGCAGAGCAAAACAACGTGAAACGCATAATCATAACTTGCTACTACCGATCGTTGTGATCACACTTGCCATCCACTATTAAAAATTGAGTCTTTTATACGACAAAGACAATATGATTCTTAATACTGTTTCACAAATTTATTACAACACTAAAGGAGAACACAAGTTCACAAATCAACTAATTCCAACTACCATATTGTGGCATATTTTGACAATAGGGACATATTGGCCCTGGTGCAGCACAACTACATTGTGGATATGGGTATGCTTGTTTCCAGGGTCTCTGTGGAACCTGCTGCTGCTCAACAGTCACGTTGAGATTGATATTCATCATTTCTTTTAGTACATCTTCCACCTTCACGGAAACATTCACTTTCTTCAAGAGTTCCTCAATTTGATGATAGGTCTCGTTTAAGTCTTGAATAACAGTGTGATTTAAAACCTTATCGAAAGATTCCAATGTCTTATTCATATCCGAAATCTCCACGTTAAATAAGTTCGTAATATCGGTCAGGTTATCCAGGACAATACTGAAATTTGATTCAATATTCGAGTAGAAGTCCATCATTTTGTCAGTAAGTGAGGTATTGAGGTTAACTAGTTCCTCGTGAAGACTTTCAAACTTGTCATAAATTGTGGCATTAATGTCTGTCAACTCTTCATCAATAGTTTCTGATATTTCACTCAATGATGCATTGATGTCAATAAGGTTCTTGTCAACATGAGCAATCTCGTCGTAAAGACTGGAATTGACGTCAACTAATGTCTTGTCAACATATTCAAACTTGTCATAAATTGTGGCATTGACATCAGTTAAAAATTTGTCAATATATGTAAAGTTGCCGCTGATCTCCAAACTAAGGTCATTAACGGTCTCTTCAAATTCTGTAATATTCAACTCTGCGATAATTTTCTCAATCAGGTAAAGTTCTTTTCCACAGACTTAAAGTAGTCAAACAACTCCGTACCAACATACTCAACCTTGCCACTCAATGATGCATTGACTCAACTAATGTCTTTCAACATATTCAAACTGTCATAAATTTCATGATGTCTTCAACTTAAATAGTTCTATATTCACTCAATGATGCATTGACGTCAACTAATGTCTTGTCAACATATTCAAACTTGTCATAAATTGTGGCATTAATATCTGTCAACTCTTCATCAATAGTTTCTGATATTTCACTCAGTGATGCATTGATGTCAATAAGGTTCTTGTCAACATATTCAAACTTGTCATAAATTGTGGCATTATATCTGTCAACTCTTCATCAATAGTTTCTGATATTTCACTCAGTGATGCATTGATGTCAATAAGGTTCTTGTCAACATATTCAAACTTGTCATAAATTGTGGCATTGATGTCTGTCAACTCTTCATCAATAGTTTCTGATATTTCACTCAATGATGCATTGATGTCAATAAGGTTCTTGTCAACATATTCAAACTTGTCATAAATTGTGGCATTAATATCTGTCAACTCTTCATCAATAGTTTCTGATATTTCACTCAGTGATGCATTGATGTCAATAAGGTTCTTGTCAACATATTCAAACTTGTCATAAATTGTGGCATTGATGTCTGTCAACTCTTCATCAATAGTTTCTGATATTTCACTCAATGATGCATTGATGTCAATAAGGTTCTTGTCAACATGAGCAATCTCGTCGTAAAGACTGGAATTGACGTCAACTAATGTCTTGTCAACATATTCAAACTTGTCATAAATTGTGGCATTGACATCAGTTAAAAATTTGTCAATATATGTAAAGTTGCCGCTGATCTCCAAACTAAGGTCATTAACGGTCTCTTCAAATTCTGTAATATTCAACTCTGCGATAATTTTCTCAATCGAGGTAAAGTTCTTTTCCACAGACTTAAAGTAGTCAAACAACTCCGTACCAACATACTCAACCTTGCCACTCAATGATGCATTGACGTCAACTAATGTCTTGTCAACATATTCAAACTTGTCATAAATTGTGGCATTAATATCTGTCAACTCTTCATCAATAGTTTCTGATATTTCACTCAATGATGCATTGATGTCAATAAGGTTCTTGTCAACATATTCAAACTTGTCATAAATTGTGGCATTAATGTCTGTCAACTCTTCATCAATAGTTTCTGACATCTTACTCAATGATGCATTGATGTCAATAAGGTTCTTGTCAACATGGGTAATAATGTCAAATATTGAAACATTGACGTCCGAAATGCTATCCTCTATCAGAGTAAAGTTCCCGTCAACGTTTTCCGAGAGAGAAGAGAGGTCCAAGCTCAACTTTTCGAGACTATTGTTGATCTGTGTAGTGTTCAAATCTTTAACATCAGCATATATTTCTTGTGTCTCGGTATAAATATTTTCGGATAAGCTATAGATCTTCATTACTTCCTTATCTGTGTCCTTCGTGGTATTGTTTATATCTGCAACCAACTTCACGGTTGTACTCAAATAGGATTCTATGTAACTCTCGATATCTGCTTCGATGTCAGTTCTAAAAGTATCCAGCAAGGAATGGAAATCGGTTTCAAGAACGGAAACTACAGTGTTTCCCGTGTAATCACAAAGCGCCCGCGTGAAGTCTTTATTGGTTCCAAAAAGATCCACACAACGGGCACTATCACATGCGCTACAAACTGACACTTCAGTGACGCCAACAACCTCATAGTAACCCACGCTGGTGTTCTCTTTGAAACAATAACAAAGCCTGCGACTCTCGGTACTGCTTTGAACCTTTGAAGTAAAAATGATATAAAATAACAGCACTACAATGCTCCACTTCATTGTTGGGTCTTGCAACAACAAACAAACAAACTAAATTTTGCCAGCAAATAGAAACCCGCATTATTTAATAGACTCAATAGGGTGCGCATGTCTTGGATCATGGGTGCGCACGTCTTGGATCATGGGTGCGCACCAGACAAATTTGAAATTGCTCGATTAACTAAACGGCCATAGGTCCACAGGCTAAAATGTCCCTGCCTCAGATTCTACAGGGACCGTAGTTTGTATGGTATTGTACCTTCCTAAGCGATATCTGCAGCATTATTTATCACTTTTTTGCCATTGGGAGTACAGAGATATAGATATTATGCTGGAATACAGGCAAAATATCATATTTGTCAATTGAACACTATACAGCCATTGCCCTGACCATTAGTTTCCTATAGAAACCGCTATTTTGCGTAGCTGCAGTAGACTTAGCCTCGTAATAAATAGTGCTCCTGGAAAATTCTGAAGGAAAATCAAGGAATTTGTTGAACATAAGCAGCTTCTGATAAAACCGGTCTATCCTCTCATATAGAACGCAATTTTGCTTTCTTAGGGTGCGCTCGCATGCACAGTAATTATATTTGCATTTACTAAAGAAACTCTAAACCGGACTTTGAAACAAGGAGGTGAAACTCCGAAATATTTAAAGATAGATGCAGGAAAAGGCGCCAAAGAGAGAAAAATGAAAGGAAAAATGAATATGCTTCGAAGAGAAAAGTAACAGGACGACGCAAATATAAACTTATAGCTGATTCAACAGTCGGGTTAAGAAATATGGAATATGAAAATAAGGTGAAATCAGCAAGGATATCACGCTTTCCATCAATTGGCAAGCCATTCTATCAATTAAAATACCCTCGAAATTCCCTTTTTCCGAGTCCTCTGTAAACCAAGTGCAAAATCGGTAAATTAATGACAACCAAAAATTGGTACGTTGAAAAGCGTACGTTTACCAGCCTGCGAAGTAGAACACCAATCTGTTTGTAGCCTCCCCTCGAAATGGTTCAAAAAAATAAGCTCTTCTGTCAAAAACTGTCGCAAACCCATATCACCAAGTGCCATTCCGGGAGCTTTCTATTTTAGCGACTTCCACCTGAAGGAAGGAGGTCTAGACAGGTCAAACGAAAGTTGCATTTTTAAAGTATAAATATCTTAAAAACAACAAGGCAAACGAACTCTATGTCTCTGTAGCTGTCTATATAGCTTAACTTTGCCAATTTGTATAGTTCAAAATCGCTATTTCCCTAAGAAATTGTAGCATCTGCTGAATGCAAATTTGACAAGAAAACGACGTCGGTAAATTATTGTCAATTATACCATGGCATTTACTCCAAGAGGAGGAGGCTATGGTGCTGGCAGCGCCAGAGGCGGTGGAAATAGAGGTAGAGGAGGCTTTGGTAGAGGTAATTCTGGAGGTAGAGGTGGAGGTAGCATCGGAAAAGCGAGGGGTCGTGGTGGATTCTCAGGTGGACGTGGAGGTGGTAGAGGAGGTCCTCCGAAACGTGGAGGCTTCAAAGGAGGTTCGAAAGTAGTGGTTGAACCTCATCGTCACGCCGGAGTTTTCGTTGCAAGAGGCAAAGAGGATGCTCTGTGTACAAGAAATCTGGCACCTGGAGAATCTGTTTATGGTGAAAAGAGAATATCAGTTGAACTGGAGAATCCAAGCGACCCAACTATGAAAGAAAAAATTGAGTATCGTGTGTGGAATCCTTTTCGTTCGAAGTTAGCCGCTGCTATTTTAGGAGGTGTCGATAACATTCATATCAAACCTGGTAGCAAAGTTCTATATTTAGGAGCAGCGTCCGGAACCACGGTTTCACACGTTTCTGATATAGTGGGAAATGATGGCATCGTTTACGCCGTTGAGTTTTCTCAGCGTTCGGGGCGAGATCTTTTAAATGTTGCGAAAAGAAGGACCAATATCGTTCCAATTATTGAGGATGCCAGATACCCTGCAAGATATCGAATGTTGGTCAGCATGATAGATGTTATCTTTGCAGATGTAGCACAACCGGATCAAGCTCGTATAGTAGCAATTAATGCCCATCAGTTCTTGAAGACCGGAGGTCACTTTGTTATATCTGTTAAGGCCAATTGTATCGACTCGACAGTAGAGCCTGCGCTTGTATTTGCTCGAGAAGTTGAGAAATTAAAACAAGAGAACTTGAGACCTGTGGAGCAAATTACTTTGGAGCCATATGAAAGAGATCATGCAGTTATCGTTGGGTATGCTACTCATTGCGTTTCAGGGAACGTTGACTAATTGATATATTTAGTGTTTATCGACCTACAAAAAAGAAGAAGACACAAGAATGAAGAAATAACTAGTTCACGTAACCAGTTTGAACATGTTTGTGGAGAATGGGCAATATATAGGAAAAACACAAAGGAACGAAAATATTTGATGGATAGTGTTAAGCTGCTATCAAGTTTTGCGTGCAAGTTCGTTTCGCATAGTAGTATACAACGAATAAAGTTTCATTTTCACAGCCTTTTATGTGTATAATCATCATTCTTATATTAAGTTATCAACAAGGAGTATATCCAGTCAAAAGAAACCATCGTAAACTACGTCATGCAAATATTTTAAAAACCAAAAAGTTGAAAATTGATTTAGGGGACCCCTTGAAAGCGAACACAAGCTCCGTAGAAAAAGCGTCAAATAGTGGCGTTTGATTATTTCTGAATCTTCGTGGTTTTGTTGTTTTGTTACAATGGATAGAGACTGGGGAGCCAAGACTGGAGGAGGCGGAGTAGCTTCCAAGGAACAAACAGAGATATCTAGAAGGGAAAGGTTGAATGTGAACTCTGTGTTTGATAGGAATGTTGCTTAATGGGTTTTTTTCAGGCTTCGACAGCTGGCACTAGAAACAATAGATTTGAAAAAAGACCCTTATTTCATGCGAAACCATTTGGTAAGCTGAAATGATAATATTAGAAAGAAAATAACGTTCTCTGCTTTTAGGGTGGATATGAATGTAAACTTTGTCTCACACTTCATACAAACGAAGGGAACTATCTAGCGCATACACAAGGAAGGCGCCATCAAATGAATTTGGCGCGTCGTGCAGCCAGAGAAGCAAAGGAGAAACCACAAGCTGTAGCACCTCCTCCAAAAGTCGTCCCAAAAAAGACTATCAAGATTGGAAGACCTGGTTATCGAGTCATCAAACAGAGAGACCCTGAAACGAAACAACTAAGTTTGCTGTTCCAGATTCAGTACCCAGAAATTGCTGAGGACGTTCAACCGAGGCATCGCTTTATGTCTGCATTTGAACAGAAAGTTGAGCGACCTGACCCACAATTTCAGTATCTCTTATTTGCCGCCGAACCTTATGAAACGATAGCGTTTAAAATTCCTAACTGGGATATTGAGAAGTCAGAGGTTGGTTGCTTCCAAGTACGATGGGGGAGTCTAACTAGTTTGGTGTTAGGGTAAATACTTTATTCATTGGGATAGAGAAAAGAAAGTATTCTTGTTGCAAATATTCTTCAAGCCTCGTCCAAGGCCATCTGTAGAAGACAAGTCAATGAATGTTTCTCAGTCATACTCGCCAGCATCAGGAAGCATAGAACGAAACGCTGCAGATCCCTTTGCACCAATAGCTTTTGGCACATAATTGTTTGCTTGAAAGTGTGCAAGAATTTGCACAAAGGAAGCCGCCACTTGATCTTATTGGATAAATGGGCCCACCCACAAAGGACATGGGTAAGGGATTTCTTGGCTCTTTAGGAAGGAAACGGTGTATGTTTAGTCGCAGTTAGAAACCAAGTTTAGATTGTCATAAAGAACCAAAAATATTATATGAATCGTTGCAATCTAGCCACTGCTTTAGGTTTCTATGTCAACAGTATAGAAGGTCTTTCGGACGCCTTTTCAAAGAGTTTAGATGATATTTTTCATACAGGCTTCCATAGTGTATTGCTTACCAACTTTATGTTTGATTTACCGTGGTTATTTGAAAGAATACCAACTCTTTTAACAGCTGAAAGAGTGCTAATAGTTCACGGCGATGATCAACCTGCTTCAGTTGGGATTCCAACAGTTGCGTTGCATAAACCACGACTACCTTTTCCTTATGGCACGCACCACACGAAGTTAATTATCCTTTTTTATTCTCATGGTGTTCGCTTTGTATTGACCACTGCCAATATGATAGCAAGTGATTGGGAGTGTAAAACACAAGGCATCTTTCTGAAGGACTTTTCCACCATTGGAGGAGATAACTGGAAGCACTCATACTTTCTAGAAACATTGGATGACTATCTTTCTTCATTAGGCAAGCCTCTTGAATACTTTCGACAACTATTACAAAAATACGACTTTTCTTCTGCAGGTGTTGTATTGGTCCCAAGTGTTCCTGGGTACCATCGAGGAAAGAAACTTCACAGCTATGGTCATATGGCCCTTCGTCAATGCATATCGAAGTATGTAAAAACGACTTGCGAAGTCATTCCCTTGACTCATTCATCGCATTCTTCACGTGGTTTGCTAATTCAGTGTTCTAGTATTGGTAGTGTTTCTGAGAAATGGTTTCACGAGGAATTTCTTTGTTCATTGTTGAGTTTTCAGTCAAAAGATGTTCCTTATTTTTGGCATCTCATGTGGCCCAATGTGGACCAAGTAAGAACCTCAATTCAAGGATATTATTCAGGCTATGCTTTACTTTGGTCTCAAAGGAATCGCAAAGATTTTCTTGAGTCTCATCTATGCCCATGGAATGGTAGTCTTCTTCAACGAGATAGGGCAATGCCTCATATGAAGAGTTATTTGGCATATGAAGAAAATGGCTACATTCATTGGTTTTTATTAACTTGTGCCAATTTGTCTGGTGCTGCATGGGGTTGTTTACAAAAGAAACAAAGTAATTCTCCTCAACTATTTATTCGTTCCTATGAGTTAGGCATATTTTGGACTGCTTCTTTGATAGTCCCTTTATCGTTCTCTATCGAATCAAATACGTTTACTAGCATAGACATAGCACAAAATGAAAAGGATGATATGAAAGCACAAGACATCATCACCACTCCTCAGTATATTACTTCTCTTTCAGACAACAGAACTGTTTTTTTGTTTGCCTTTACCATTTCAACTGCCTTGCTCGGCTTTGTATTCTTCATCAGACCAATCATCACAGCCTTGGTATACCGATGGAGTTTATTCAAAACCCGATATTTTTGGAAATACGTGGCCTCTTTCAGTCGATCGATAAATTAAGTAATCATCATAAGCATTGCCATTTGATGAACTCTCAAAGTATCGCTTCTTCCATTGCTTTAACCACCACACAGCCACTTGTTCATTCTGACAAATAATTTCTTGGACATCAATGATACTTTTTGAAGCATTACAGTATTCTCCTTTCTTGAAGAATGTTTTCCATTTCTTCCGAGATACTATTTGACAACTGGTATTTGTAGACAATACAGTGAATCCAATAACATTACGACCCATTCGGTCGATATGGAGAATTTGTTCATTCCAAAGTTCCCATAAGGGAAACCATTTGGGGTTTTCTACTTGGATTCCCTTCCATAGAGAAGATGCATACCAAATACAAATATATCGATAATTCGTGCAAACAAGACCCATTTCATCGGCAAAGGGTGCAAACAAGATCAATCTCTCCATTTCTAATCTTCTCTCCCACTGCTGAAGCAACTGATTACCCAAAGCGTTATCTTGCAAATCAAATGGTTTCAATGGTTGATGCAAACAGTGATTCCCAATAGGTCTTTTTACGTTGTGGAATCCACTCATCATCCAAACAATTCAACCAACTGCCAATTTTCCATAAACTTTGACGCAAGCTTTCTCCCCATTTTATCCATTCCATACAAAGTCGATGATGGATGTGGACAAAAGTATTCAAAATAATCCATCGTTTCTCCAATGACTGCGTCAATCCAAGTAAACAATCTGCCGTTCCCTGGAGAACAGCAACACCTCCTTCCATCCAACTATCTAACATTTGATAGGAAAGTTTCCAACAGGCTTTAAAAAGTATTAAGGGTAACTGTTGTGGTGTCATGAACGCAGTACTTGGCTCTATGAAGAAGCGTTGCCAGGCAGTTTTCCATCGTTGCAATATTCTCCGAGGATTTCCAATCCAATTCAAAGAACTCACCAATAAATACATGTCAATCAATAAATCCCGTATATATCTCTTTCCAATGCCTCTTATCCATTGACTGGAAACATAACGATGATAATGAACAACACTTCTTCCATGTAAAGGTGCTTCTTTCAAGCTACCTACTGATACAGCAAACAAAGTAATCCATTTTTCCCAAGCAAGTTGATGACTTGGATAAAAGCGACTTTTCAATAAAGCATTCACTCCTTTTTTACCAAATTGTAATGATAATTTGCAAAAAATATCCGAAAAATAGAGTTGCTCTATATAAACCAAAAAGTTGAGGTTTTGCTTGGATGAGTTTGGTTGACGAGAAATGACATTTGGTCTTGTTAACCATTCCCATTCTGACCACCATTCAGAAATGATAAACAACATGTCCATATCCCATCGTAATATCCAAGGCCTTATGATCAAATGAACTTTATCTAATTGAAACAAAGCATCTCTGCTATGTTGTTTCCATTGACCAAAATATCCACGTAGAATACCTTCAATGAGTGCTCCCTCTGTTGCATCTCTTTCCATCAAAACACAATACTCTTTTCCAATGTTGGTGAATTGGTTATCGATGTGCACATCTTGAATGGAAAAAGATGACCATATATAGCCTTCCTCTGTACCTTTTATCTCCATTCTTAAATGTTCCAATTGCATATACAACACTTCTTGTTGAATGGTTGTATAAATAGTTATTCCAATACCAGCAAAATCCATTGTCATTTGTTGATAAGCATATTCAATCCATGGCAGTTGCTGAGAGAAAGCTATCTTTTTCTTCTCCTTATTGATCCAACCATACCAATGAGGGCCCATCCTTATCAAGTGAACTAACCAACCATTCCTTTTCATGCTCCACATGGTTTCCTTCTGATTCATAGAAAAAGGAGAAAAGTTTCCTATCCAAATAGATGACTGTCCATTTTCTATCCCATATAAATGAATGCCACTGTTTGACTGAATAATCTCTTGACCTAATAACTGTATATACTGTCCACTGCATAATAAATGGCTTGTTGTCTTTGTTTGGCTTTCATAAACAATTCGACAAAAGTGATGGGAAGCATTCAAAACCTTTACCATTGATGGTAAACAACAACTGGTGGAGAATCGTAAACGTCTTTGGAGATTCTGTTCGCTGTATTCAATGTGCAAATAAAAAAGTAATTGATGACTTTCAACATGTTTCATTGGATAGATTGCTGGTTTGCAGTGATATTCCATCCCAACCACTTGAGCAATGGAAAAGGAACCAACACATCTGCTTTGATGTTGAGGATCCATTGCTAGTACATACATCATATCATTGAATTGGCACTCAAACCACATTTTGGATACCATTTTGGTACAATACCTCTCTAAAGTATATTTTCTAGTTCCTTGAATAAACTCAAGATCAATGAGAGAACCATTCTCAAAGATATATCGAGGAGATATGAAGATATGAGGAATCTTTAATTCTTCTACTCTCCATGATGCCTTTCTTATATCAACTTGTAAAGATATTGTATCTTTTTCATTCTCCATCATTATGTAATTATCAAAGTTAACAATAGAAGAATCACTTTGGCTACAGTACAAACAAACTTCATGTTGTCCCCAATGAAAGAATATTCTATCACTTGTAAAATGACAACCACTGGATGAACATTTCCATGTCATTTGATAACGACGGAAATAAGGAACCATTGTAAAACACAAACTTTCTCCTGGTGCCATAGCTAAAGTTTCTCTACATGAGAAATCATACACATCTTGGTTTGTTATCCATTGCCATTCCAATCTTCCACAGGGTAACTGATTCTTCACTACAATATCGGGGTGAATTATCACTTGTATCCATGCTTTAACTTTGTCTTCTCTCACAGAACAAGCAATGCTAAAATAATTCTTTCTTTCAATCGATACTCATGAAATGTCCTTTCCAGTGGTCGATCAATTACCAACTTATATTCCTCTAAACTATCTCTTTTCCTCAATTGAATGCACAATTCCAATGCATTGTTCAAAGTTTCATACAACATGAGTTCATCGTTATCCAATACAGTTTTCCATTGACTAAAGCAATCCAAGCAAGAGATATCCCAACCCATGAGATTCTTCAACAAAACAACGGGCATGATGCGTATTATTCGATCCACAGGAAAGAAATCATTCAAGATGGTTTGTTTATACCATGTCATTCTTACTGCAGTGTTCTTCTTTACCAAATCAAAGCAACCATTGACATTTTCAAAACAATCCTTCAAACCATAACGTTCAGATATCCATTCATCTCTTCCTTGTAAACAAAAATAGAAACTAGCCTCTTGGTGCAGCAACATGTATAACGGAAGACTCCATCTTTCTCCAGGAACAAGCATCCATTCTTCTACCATTTCGTTACCAATCATACAGACCACCAACAAAGAACAATCAGCAACATTCTCTATTAGATAATTGGAGCGCAATTTCAATAAAGTGTGCAAATTTGTTATTTGTTTTTCAATGATGAGATACAAATTGGTCTCACTTGCAATACAAAAAGATAAATATGGACCATCAAAGGACAATGTTACTCTTTTGGATATCAAAGGACACGAAAAGTAGAAGAACCCTTGAGAAGCAATACTGTGGTTCAAGGAGATGGTTTCATTGGCAGCAACTTGATAGCTTTCATATTCTTCTCTCATATGTATATGAATGCAATCTCCTGTTTGATTACTTACAGAAAACAACTCTACCGAGCAGCCACTACCATCGATGGTTGGTTGAAGAAACTGCGTCCATAATCGACAAAGACAAGCAACCATAGGAGGATTGAGATTCACTTGTAATAATTTAGAAGAACCCACATGAATACGATAAAAAGAATTCTCTTCACATAATAAAGAATGAAAACAATTTGCTTGTTTTGGACGAATGTATATCTGCAGCATCCAATCTTCTATAAAAGGCTCCAACGACAAATGAATCAAATTGTATATTTCTATTCCACTCATTTGAAGACTTGCATCTAATTGCTCATCTTTACTATTCGCTTGTAACGATATTAATCCTTTGCATAAAGGCAATCCTTCCCATTCATCGTCAATGACTAGGATCATTGCTTGTAAAAGTGTCACTTGCATATTGGGAATGCCTGCTGTGGAGTCAGACTTGGATGTCGGTAACAAGGAATGTAACCATCTTTTCAAGTTGTTCATTCCAGTACAAGATATTCTCAATATACAATCAGACACATGAATACATACATACTGCAATTGTATTTCTAAGAACACGGCATTCAACTTTAAAGAAGCCTTGTACTGTTTTCGATGACTGCCAAACGTCGATGGACTGATTCTCATACTAACTGACCATTCTGAAGAAGAACATTCACTGGTAAAACTATGTTGGAGATTAACATTGTCATGTGTCTCCTTTATATCCACATCATCCAACCAAATATTCATCTTGGACCATCTTATTGATATCTTTCCTGATAATAAACCAACATTTGTGTTTCTCACTTTCATCTGCAATACAACCAATGGCTGAATGGTATTATCTCGATATTCAATAACATTGGCATGAAACTGGTCGATTATCCATTCTCCAATAACATTATTTATGGTAGGTGAAGCTTTCTCCAGTGGATTAGACGTGTTTTTATGTTGTAACATTTGCTCCAATTGTTCCATCTCATTCATCATTTGTAAGATTCGTTGATGATAATCCAAAAGGAATGTGATGCTTTCCCAATTCAACTGCCATTGAACCAAACGCAATCGACTGTTCACTTTCATATTATTCTCTTGTTGCCAATAATGAATGCGTATTGCTTGTAACTCTTCTCCATACTTCTCTTCTGCTGATATCTGATGACTGGGTATAATGGAAACCAATAAATTGTTTTCTTTGTATGACCACAACACATCTTTTTGCACACCTCTCATGGTAGCAAATATCCATCGAAAATCAATGCCTATATATGACATTTCATTCCTACAATCATATACAATCAATAGACGTTCTATATTCCAATCACTGGTCATTGAAAAATGAGAACCATAAGCAAACGATAGAATCCATTCATCCACTACGATATACAAGCCATAATGATGATCCACGATAATGCATGTAGACTCCATGTGTTCATTCTTATGAAAATAAAATAATTGGGCTATCTGTTGTTTCATATAGGAGACAATGGCAGGTATAAAAGAAAATATAAAAGGATGACAATGAAGAAGAATCTTACGAGTTGCAATACAATGCATCAAGAATGGATTATTCTTTCCTTTCCATTCAAAACCATCTTCTAGTTGTAAAGCGAATAGAGAATATTGCTCCAAATGATTCCATGTTGTATGAATGCAGCCTACTTGAAAAACAAGCCACTCTTCTTCATTGATAACAATAAACCCTTTTCAAACCATCCATGAATATCCATCAAATGAAGAGTCAACTCATGAGAATAACACTGCCATTGAATTTGAAAATCCTCCAAGGAGAATGTCAATTTGGGAAAAAGTATAGGTTTGGATGTTATTGATATCTCTTCACTGTTGGATTGAACCAATGGAAAAGAATTGTGTAAATAAATATACCAATTCACCAGCCATTCCAAACTATTTTCATTACCATTCAAATGAAAACGAGTCAAAGTAATATAAAGAATGGTGTCATTACTATACTCCAATACCAAAGGAGATGTTTTCAACAATGGCCATGTGTTATCCCTCACAATATTTCTTTCTGTTTGTTCAATAACAATGATGAAAATGGTAAACTTTCCATATTCGGTATGTTCCATCACATCATTAGGATCCAATGGTAAGTTCACCATAGCTCTCCAAGATAAGCGTATTCTATCCAACACAAGTTGATAACTCACCAATGGAGCAAAAGGACAAGCACAGATAATCTTTTCCAGTCTACATTCCACATTCATCCGTCTAAGAGAAATATGTTGTGAATTTGCAGATGAACTGAATAAAGGAATAAAACATTTCAAAAAGTCCAAACAAGAAACAAAATCAATATATAATATTGGGAGCATTATCTCAAACTTCCATTCTACCATCCACTCATTAGTAACCATTTGCCACCATTTCACACTCCCAGTTTCTTCACTATACTGGTTTGAACCAGTAAGAGAAAGCAGACAACTATCATCCCAATCGACTTTTAAAGATTGTAAAAAGACTGTTAATAGAGAAGAAGAAATATCAAAATGAGTGAAAGAGACCTGTAGCTGATGAAATGAACATTGTAAGCAATGATAAGAAAGTATTGGTCTTTGATTGCTTTTCACAGAACATTCCTTTCTGCCTAACAAATCAATCCAGTCCTCTTCAGTAACATACAATTGAAAGAAAGGAATATAGCACTCATATTCATCCAAATCTTCCTCTCTATTCTTAAATGTCAAGATACAATCAAAAGGCTCTATCAAATCTTTCATTTCTTTTGCTCCATTTTCCAGATTTTGACTTTCTCGAAACAAAGAGCCATTATGTAATCGATGAGATGCAAGTTGTCGTATCTTTACTTCCAATATACAATGGTCTCCATCAAAGTCTATTCCATTAAATGAAAAGTCAACTTTTCTGACATGTCCAACAGAATCAAATGAAAATATCAACTGCCAATCTTGTATGTTTCCTTTCATTATACCTACCTAAGAAACGATATCAGCTTCTTCCGTTCAATACAAACATTAATTAGATATACAAACTTTTAGAAACCAATCCATTATGCCACGCCGACTGAGGTTCAGTTGCTTTTGGAGCCAAATGAGGTCGACATCACCAAAAGGATTTGTTTGTTTCTTAGATACTACAGGAAGAATGTCATCTTTTAGGAAAGTATGTATAGTGGGCATCCAAAAGACCTTCATCGATGAAATATGAAACTGGAGATAACTAACTAATTGGTCATTGTCTTGGTTTCTCACTGACCAATCCAATTCGAACAATGGCATATCTGATTGACAAATGCTTTCTACTATCAACTGATGGGACTTTTCAGTTCCTAAAACCAACTCGTAAGACTCTGAAAGAGATGCATCACTAGACACCTCAAGTGAAAAACAGGAAAGAGAAACTTTCTTTTCTCTACAATCCAATAGCAAATGGCCATTCAAAGCACCCCACTGACTACATACACTTCTCTTCTCACTGCTTACTATCAAACACACACCTTGTTGCAACAAGTCCAACTGCAACGAAGGACTTTGTATTAATGGATGCCATGATGTACTATTGAAAAATATCGATTCCCTAAAATATTGTGCAAGGGTCTCTTCTGAAATGATTGAAAAGTCATATGGTCGATGGAATGTCGTTAAAACAAGTAAATTGTGACATTCTCTTAAATAATCAATACATTTTGAATGAAACATTCGTTCCATTTGATATAAAAAGGTCTTTTGTGAAAAAGTCAACGCGCATTGCTGACCTTCTTCTAACAACTTGAGACGAACCCAACGATAACAACAAGATAAATAAATGCGATAGTAGTCTCGAATAGGTCGAATAAAATAAATGACAAGATATCGAATGGCAAATTTCCACCGAGCACAAGCCATAGACTGCAAACTATCAGATGTTTGGGGTTTTCCACAATGAAACTTGTAAAGATTGGCTTGTTCTTCCTTTCTCTTTTGTATTAATTGCAATACACTCTCTATCCACATCACTGAAACATTCAAGTTGAGAAAAGACCAAGAAGAACAAGAAACATAAAAACTATTGCTCATTTGTTGTAAAACTGCCTTGAAATAGACAAGACACTCTTCCCAAACCAATATCGTTTGTGGATGAACAGAATAATCAGTGTTATGAGTCAATCTGCAACGTTTGAAAAGCATTTCCTTTGAAATATTCCCAAACGATTCTTCTTCTTGAAATAAAGTCGCAGTAACAACGACATCCGACTCTTGATGATCATAAATAGATATTTCGTCTATATGAAACAGCAACGTATGTTTCTCCTCAACAAAATAGTCAAAGAAAACATTAAAATCTTTGATATCGATGGCAACAAGTGCAGCCAATAAAGAAACTAATTCTCCTTTCCAATGCGAAGCCTCAGTGACCTCAAACTCGGATAGTAACAAACCATGTCGAAAAGAATGTCCAAAAAGTCCTTGAACATTCTGCAATTCACTGTCAGTTTGGTAATCTTGTCTATAATCTTTACACTTGAGATGGATGCCTTCCAGTGAAAGGGACACTGCACCTTGTTGTGCAGAGAATATCGAAAACTCAAGTCTCTTTACCAAACCTTCCTAGAAGAAACACAATTATTTATCATTCATGAGCAGTCCATAACCATTTCATCAACTAACTGTTACAAAAAGACCCAGGTTCGATAACAACACATTCACCTCTTTGGTCTTGAGTCTCAAGTCTTGTAATACAACTTGGCCATTCCACCAGTGAAAATGAAACTGATGTTCATTAATATCTTCAAACCAATTATTTAAGTGTTTTGAAACTGCTTCTGCTACAAACCGACCAAAAGGCATCGTTTACAAAAGAAAAAGTCTATCACACCCCAACCACTGACACTTGAATAACTTTTTCCATGCATGCCATGTTCTATAAAGAAACCCTTTCTCTTTATTCCTTCCAATACAAGTCATTACTCCCATGCCAATCAACATTTCTATCACTACACATACTTCGACAACCATCACATATGATATAACAAGGATATTCACCGTTATTTCCTGCACGAAGACAGCGAGGAGTTGGAGCTCCCTTTCTACGCTTAAATTCCTTGGCGTATCTAAGAACCAAAGTAACCAATAAATAAAATAGACTGAAAATTGAATGACTCACTCATCATAAGTAGTAAACCAACTCTTTACAGAACGATAGGACTGAGAAGAGCGACTAAAACTTGAATGGATTTTTTCCAGTTTCTTATAAGCCTCTTGCAACTCAATAAAAGCTACACTCTTTTCTCGTTGTGATAAACCACGGTCATCCAAAACATCTGGATGAATTTGCTTGACTAGAAACAAGTACTTTTGCTAAAAACCAACCATGGCAATAGGAACTGTGGAAAACCAAAGAATTAAAATACCTTGACTTGCTCAAAAGTAGCACATGGCTCCAAGTTTAAAACCTTGTAAGGATCTTTGCTGTGATTATGTATAAACTTTCTCCAAAGTTGCAGTTGAATATATTGGATATGATGACAAGTAGCTGCACAAGTTTGTTGACATCTCATGTCTTTCAACCGAATTGGCAGGCTTTCTTTGGATTGGTAACTTTTACCACTTCAATGGCTTCACGTCAAACCACTGAAAACGCTATTCATCAACTCTCTGAAGATTTGCAAACTTTTGATTTGCACAAGGTACGAAACAATTCCTTGGTTGCTTTATAGTGGCTACTTACATTTTAAGCAGAAAACAGTCTCCAGAGACTATATAGTCAAACCGAGACTAGAGTACAGAACCGTTTCTGCAGTGAATGGACCTCTCGTTATACTTCAGAATGTAAAGTCTCCTAGATTTGCAGAAATAGTTAATGTGACTTTGGGAGATGGAAGTGTTCGAAGGGGTCAAGTTTTGGAAATTAATGAAGACAAAGCGGTAGTTCAAGTAAGAGTTGCGCTCCCAAAAGAGCATGGATTCATTTATTTGAATAGATATTCGAAGGCACAACAGGAATTGACAATAAAAGAACAACTTGTCAGTTTACCGGAGACATTTTAAAGACACCAGTCTCGTTGGATATGCTCGGGAGAGTATTCAACGGTTCAGGGAAACCTATTGACGGTGGTCCTCCCATTTTACCTGAAGCATATCTAGATATACAAGTGAGTAGATCAACAAAGAATATTCTTGTCTTGTGCTAATACGGTGACGATAGGGTCAACCAATCAATCCACAGAGTCGTACGTATCCGGAAGAAATGTTTGAAACAGGAATATCCAGTATCGATGTGATGAATTCTATTGCCAGAGGACAAAAGATTCCTTTGTTTTCTGGAGCTGGTTTGCCACATAATGAAGTGGCTGCCCAAATTTGTAGACAAGTAGGAACAATGCTCAACCAAATGATACCAACGTAATGAAATGTTTTATAGGCTGCTTTGGTGAAACGTTCTGGAAAGAATGATGAAGATTTTGCTATTGTGTTTGCTGCAATGGGAGTTAATATGGAAACCGCTCGATTCTTTCGTCAGGACTTTGAAGAAAATGGAGCCATGGAAAGAGTCACTTTGTTTCTTAATTTGGCAAATGATCCTACTATTGAACGTATTATTACCCCACGTTTGGCATTAACGTTTGCAGAATACCTTGCTTATGAAAAGGGAAAACATGTACTTGTGATTCTTACTGATATGAGTGCCTATGCCGATGCCTTGAGAGAAGTGTCAGCTGCTCGAGAAGAGGTAATTAAATGTGCTTGTCGGAAAAAGTAAACCAACTGACTGAAAGATTTGAGCTAGGTTCCTGGAAGAAGAGGATATCCCGGATATATGTATACTGATTTGGCAACCATTTATGAGAGAGCCGGCAGAGTGGAAGGAAGACCTGGTTCAATCACGCAACTGCCCATTCTGACGATGCCAAATGATGATATAACCCATCCAATTCCTGATCTCACTGGGTAAGTTTGTACCAAAAGTTACAAGTTTCATTGACAGACATTTGTGTCTCATTCCAGTTATATTACAGAAGGACAGATATATCTGGACCGACAGTTACATAATCGGCAGATTTATCCACCAATTAATGTTCTTCCATCATTATCTCGTCTGATGAAGTCAGCAATTGGTGAAGGAATGACACGAAAGGATCATTCTGATGTATCCAATCAGCTTTATGCTGCTTATGCCATGGGAAAAGATGCCTTGTCAATGCGAGCAGTAGTAGGAGTAGAAGCTTTATCCCAAGAAGATTTGTTATATTTGGAGTTCCATGACAAGTAATTATTGTTATTGTTCTTGTAATAACAGTGTTTGACATTGGAGAATATGATAGGTTTGAAAGACGATTTGTTAATCAAGGAGCGTATGAACGGAGAGATATCTTTAATTCATTGGATATTGCTTGGGAATTGTTGAGAATTTTCCCTATTCAACTATTGCGTCGTATACCAGAGAAGACGTTACAAGAGTATTATTATCGTGGGTCCAATGCATCAACGACCGGTAATCAGGCAGCATCTAGTCAAGAACAAACAAAACAGAATCATATGAATCAAGATAAAGATAGTACAGGTGCATTCTTTTAAGTGAATACCGTATTGTTGATAATAAAAGTTTATAGTTCCTTGGCATTGTCCGTAGTAAGTTTTATCCGCGGAGATGGGGAAACAGGTTTTCTCCTTGGACTCAGTAAACTACGTCCTTCATGTAGGCCATCAAACAGAGTTATAATAACTAAATAACTATTATAACTATAATAAATGGCCTGCTGTTGATTACTTATTGTTGTAATAGAGTACGTGTGTCTTGTCGAAAGGGGTTTGTGAAAACTCGTTATAAGAATGCTCTGTACCAATTAATAGAATCAATATTTTACAACCATAAACATTCAACCACTACAATGTTTCAACACTGCTTGTTTTCAGGCAAGTGACTCAAACCATTGCCATCACCCTTGCCGTTGTCCATCAGTATTATTGTGATATACGCCTTTCACCATTGTTTTGAGCAGGTGGTTGAAGAAATTTTGGTTGTGTAGAGAGTGTCAAGTGATGGTAAACGCTTGGATAGGAGCAACGATCGGTTTGGCAGTTCAAATCATTGCCAATGGCTCAAGACAACTCCCTTTATCAAGACGTAAGTCTATTTTGGTAAAGGCAGTTTTGTTAACGGTTGTCGTCGTAGATCCTTGGGAACACTTGGTAGCCATGGGTATGGGAGCTTATGTCGGAAAAATATGGGGAGACTATCAACAAAGTAAGAAAGAACGTAAACTGTTCCGTTGGAAAAGAGATTTGGAACAGGCAAGAGAGGAAAATCGTAGAATAAAGCGACAGCAACAAGCAAAGGACACGAACGAAGGCCTTGCAGCTGCTGCCTCTGAATGATCTTGTTCATATAAAGTCATTGATAACCTCTGAAGAACTGTTTTATTAAAGTTTGTACGTGTCAACTTGTTTCAATGTATTTAACCCACACACAACATGTTTTACGCTTGTGGTATTTTAACGACATAAATTGTCTACGGATAACTGACCATCATCCACTTCTCTTCTAGTCCACCGATCACCTACTGATAACACAAAAACACTTGTCAAAGTAGGAAGTTTTCTTATTTCCTCTTTCTCATGATGAATACAGGTTGGAGGAATATCCTCTACGACAGAAAGCCATGTCGGTGACTGCCCACAAAAGTTCGTTCTTTTTGGTCGTCCAGGAGACTTTGCTGCATCTGAAGAACCCACTGCATCAATATATTCCTCAGTTGAAAAGGATGATTTTTCAATTTTCCGTTTTTCTCCGCTTTTTTCGAGTTTTCCTCTTTTCCAACAAGAACGAAGATGACGAGGTCGATGGGCTCCTCGGAGTCCCAAGCCGCAGTTATTACAGAGGTATCCAGGAGCTGTATTAATCCGTGTAAAATAATAAGGATTATCTTCTTCTCTTGCATACAAATTTCTGCTTTCTTCAGGTGGTGGTGGTGGTGTTGGGTTTGGCAATACTTTATGTCTCAGCTCTGGAGAATGCTTCAACACGGGGCACTTGAATAGATGATGACGAGCATTAGGAGGCCAGCATCTGCAGTGATAATCAGTCACAATGTATTCTTTCCTACTAAAGAATATATAAGCTTACTCATATCCACAAAGGGAGCACTTTAGCCACTTTGGTTTTGCTCCCGACTTGGTAAAAGCGCTCAGTGCACCCGCAAGACCACTAACAGAGGCATCTATTTTATCATCACTATGCACTTCCAAGTAACTTGAAGATGCTTCCTGATATTTGGTATGTGTCGTATGCTGCTTTGTATTCCACGTCATAGACCCTCGTGAAGAAGTTGACTGGCAAGAAGATGATGATGCAGTTTCTTCACCCTCTATTGACTTTGTATATTCTAACCTAGTGCTTCAGAGTGTATATATTTGTTTGTGGTTATTTACTTACTGGTCGTTGTCTGGAATTCGGTCTCATCAATGTTGCTTTCCCTTGACACCACTTGTACACTACAATAGAAAAGCGATGAATATAGGTAGTTGACGTAAAAAGCACTTACCGTGTGTTTGGTTGTATTTCCATTGTGTACTGGAGGCTCTATCATGGATGAGTCAACAAACGATCCTTTCGAATGAATGACCAAATGTGATAAAGGACGACAAGTCGTTGTTTCTTTGGCATTTGCAATTCGGTATGAAGGTGCGGAGAGGAAGTAGGCAACGAGGATCCAAAATTTGGAAAGAGGGGTAAATTGAGAGTAGATGATTGAGTGGGATGCCTCTTTCTCTCTGTCTCTCTCTGTCTCTCTCTCTCTCTATCTATCTATCTATATAAACCAAAAAGATATCAAATGAAATTTATTACTACATGAAGATTGGTTTTCCATTGAATAGGACCTTTGTTGCTTGTGGTTAGGGAGAGAGAAAGAAATATTTAGCGCTTATTTGGATGGCTTTTCCTGTTTGGGTATCTTTTGTTCACTTTGAGGGATGCAAATGGGCCGCCATTTCCTTCTTTTATGAATTGTTTAAAAATAAGCCACTAAAATAATTCACTCATGTCTATTGTGCTGTTGTATCATTCAACTGAGCACATGCAGTTGGATTCTCACAAGGTTCACCAATAACTTCATTGCCAATGGATACCCAGTGGTCTCTCAAATTATTTTTTCTCGCAAATATCTCTAAATATCGACCATTTGGAATCATTCGTTCAATAATCTCATAAATCTCATCAGGTTTCTGACTCTGTCCTCTTCTTTCACTATAACCACAAATTAGTTTCCACATCACATCCCTTTTTAAACCTCACCTGCACATCACATCACAAACAACATTTCCCCGAAAATTTTTAGGCAACTTTCCTTTAAAGCCAACCAGACAAGACTCTTTGGCATGCTGCAAATAAAAACCATGATTCTTTGCAAACCTTCTGTTCACCGTATATTTCACCCAACTAATATCGTCCACAAACTCATAACCCTAGTATAAAACATTGATTTTTCTTCGCTCTATATTAAGTAGTCAGAAATAACATTTTCTTACCCAACGTTCGAACAATTGCAAAGCAGTGCGATACTTTGCGTTAATCACCCAAATAAACATAAAACCACTCTTTTGCAGCTTGGAGATGGGCAAACATGCAATACACTCATCAGAAAGTTGATTATAACCAAGTGCTACACCTCTTGTGGGATTTGCAGTAGCTAACTGCCAAGGAGGATCCATCATAATGGCGTCAAAATTATCTATTGATTTTAATAACAAATCCCAAGGAGCTTCACGAACATCACAACGAATAGGGATACAGTGCTTTGGAATTTCGTAGTCTTCGGGTTCCCATAACTGTTCTTCACTGGGTACATCTTCCAGTGATTTTACTGGTTCTGTGTTTTCTTTGTGGACATTCTTGTGTTCTCGGTCTGCAATTAACTGACATAATGCAAGAAAACTTCTTCGGAGTTCTAGTTCCAATTCTTCTATCTACAACATGGTTTCAACCACTGATAAACACTCCAAATGATAGCTAATACCTTGGAACGAAGAGAATATTCATCTTCTGGCAAGTCGATAATATTCTCTTCTACCTTGAGCGACATGTGGAGAAAGGTCTAGAGGATCTTTAAGACGAGCCCAACTAATCCACTTGAAATTTTTAAGTGCCCGCCAACCAATCAACAAACAACTGCAACTGCAGAAATGATAGTGGTCATAGGCTTTCAAACATCTTTATTTTCTGCACTGTCAGTATATTTTCTAGCCTCTTGTTACAAATAGACCATATTGTGCTATACACTTCTCGATCATTTAATGAACTGGATGGGAACCAGTTGATGATGTCCTATTGGTAGCACGTTGATGAGACACAGGTCCCACTCGTGACATGCCTCGTACCATATCACCACATCTTTCACAATAATAATCAAAATTTTCCATTGCACAACTTAAGCAATAGTAACATAAATATGTCCACATGGTCTTGCCATATGAGGCATTCTTGGAGGAATAAAACGACAAATAGGACAAGCGTCCACAGGAATTTCATGAGCTGTTCCTTGACGAAACATGATTTTTCCAAAACGGTCACGGAAAAACTGTTTCACAAAATGTGAGCTAAACAATGGCCATAAAAACAATAGAAACTCTGTAAACTCTTCCCATACTAGTTGTCTGTTCAAGAATTCAAAAGACATCTGCAAAATATCGAAATGGTTAGCTTGTATAGCAACAGATAAATCTGCGATGCTTACCACACGAGTAGCTGAAACATCTCGATACACCAGTCGAGCACCAATAATTCTCTCTACTATTGATAGATATTTACCTCCGTAGAGAAACAGAATGAAATTTAAAGTGGAAGCAATGCGAACAATGCGTTCACCTAAAGTCCAAACTCGGCTCAAAAAGGTTAACACACGAGAAGGATAAAAGGTATTCCAGTGATGTAATATTCCACTTTCGTCCAATCTATTATACAACCACGGAACCAATATCCACAAGACACAAAACGCCAACTTTTGACGTTTACTCAAAGGGATTACTTCTGTTCCAAAGTATGTCTCCCGAATTTCTATTGGCTGCTTACGGGTCAAACGATACAATATATTTATCCAGTGATGGGGATCAAATGCTCTCTCATCTCTATACTGTAGGTTTTGTAGAGCTTGACCAGGTGTTGGAGAGTCAGAACCCGTAAAGTTCATAAAATAGCCAAGTTTCAACAGTGCTAATAGCTCTGGTTTCAAAGAAACAAATAGGCGAGGCTAAATAAAAGTCTCAGTGAAACACCTGGCTATACTTTTTTTTTCAAGCCTACCGGTAGAAAACGAAATACTTCCTCCAGCTGCGTAAACAGAAGGGATATTACTTCTTCGTCCAACCGACCAGCATCCAGTTGGTTTACTCGTTGTATCGTCAAGGCGTTCTTAGTGCGTTTTTTAGTTTTCTGTATTCTTCTTTCTTTTGATTCTACAAGTTGTTTCCAATCTTCCTTCCATGAAACAACTTGTTCAGGTTGGCTGATTGTCATGTCCATGAAAAGAATCCAAATTTTAGGTCTAATGTAAGGAAATTGGACCACGTGAGCATTATCATGATTTTTACAAATCCATTCAATGATGCTTGCTTGGTGAACTGGAACAGACTTGTTTAAAATGTCCTATTCTATAATAAACGTGATCATATTCCTTCTCCTTTCATAAACAAGCCCTCTCTGACGGCGGATTCAGTTCCAGGAAGAGAGTTCATTCTCATAGCAATCTCTTAGGACATTATCTGTGTACCGCACTTCCTATAATTTCTCTGTAGTCAATTATCGGTGACCTAAAAAAGGTTCAAGATCGAGGTCTTCTTTGTGTGCTGGCGCCATTGCATTTTTTCTATTGAAATCAATTCAAAATCATGAACCAGCATTTTTCTTCAGCGATATTGTCAATGCGGTTGATTGACCTTTCCTTGTAAGAAAAATGATATCTCATGATCAATAAATGCATCTCTTGGAAACCATTTTGAAACTTTATTTTCAACTACATTCGACAGTCGTTCGTTTTCACTCCTCTACACCATTTAGTAAGGTTGCTTTTGGCTTGCATTATATTTTTTGTTATTTCCAGCAAGTAAAAGTTACTTTATTTCGATGAGTGACACCGAAGGAAATATTACTTTTAAAAGAGATGAAATAGTAGTCTCGACTACAGTAACTCCGACGAGGAGCAGACGTCCAGAATATGAGACTCTATCACGACACGAAAAGAATACTTCCACCAGCAGTACGGAAGAAAATGAAAAGGTGGAGCAAATACTCAAAGCTCATTCTGCACCTACTTCTTCCTCGGCGTGGTTAAGCTCTTGTTTTCGGAATGGAAACTCAACATTATTGGTACCAGAGGATGAAAATAGAGAAGAACGTAAGCGCAAGGGTTCTTGGCAAGGAACACTGGAGGCAGAAACGCCTCCTTTCGTGTCTCCTCAACGCTCTAGATGAAATGAAAACTGTACTTAGAATACAAAGATTCATCAGTAATCAAAAGTATCGAATCTTTTTTCCCGCCAATCATCTCAATCCTCTCTTACCATTATTATCCTTGGTAAATGACCCTCATTTATTCTTCCATTATTTCTGTTTGGGATACTTCATGTTTCACTTACAAGTCAACCCATTAAAAGCCATTACTTTAGAAAATATAAACTCCAAACGAGCTAAATGGACCAAAATTCCACATTGTATAAAACCTCAAACCAATAGAATGATCTGGCTAAAAGCTTGTGTTTATTTGATGATTTCTCTATGGTTCATGAAAAAAGTGCCTCAGCTATCGCATATCTCTTATTTTATTTCAGGCATTGAATACCCATCACAAACCCAAAAATTCATTCATGAAAAATATCTCAATGACAGCGCCATCGATTGGCAAGAAGAATATTTTTGTTTAGCAGTCATATTAACCATCTTATCGCCAATTTATTGGAATGTAACCTGTCGTTACGAATACTATACAAAAAGATTATCGAAAATGGCAAATTCTTCTTCAATTTCTCTGATACTGTTCGCAGTTTCAATACTGATTCTAAGTTTCAGTCGAGAATGGGCATTTTTTAAAGCTATTTCCAATCAACCAAGACTACTTATTCAACTATGGTGGCTCCGTCTAGTTTTAGAATTGGCAGGATACTTCTCTCTCCTATTCGGTGGTCTCATCTCGATGACAGCTTTCTATCAATTAGGTATTTTTGGAACCTATATGGGTGAATATTTTGGTTTCATGTTTGACAAAAAGATTGAAAGTTTTCCTTTCAACTGTTTTCCAAGAGATTCCCATGTATTTTTGGTTCCACTGCCATGCATTTTGGTCATTCATTGTTATTAGCAAGTCCAACGGGTCTGTATCTTTCCCTTATACTTGGATTTTCATACTGGTTAGCTGCTCGGTGTTTCGAAGAGTAAGTTGACGCCATCTTCACGCTCTACAAACAACTCAATCTTCTCATCCTCTAGACCTTTCATGACCGCTATGTATCAAGCACGTGACAAGTTGCGTCAAAACTCAAAAACCTGAATAAATATTTAACCGTACTTCTTCCAAAGTGCGATCCACAAGCCCTTTCAAGTCTTGATTATCTTCCAAGGAAATGCTTTCTTCTTCAGTACAATTCTTCATTACACGAAGAAACCGTCCCAAGACTTGAGGATTATAACGATGTGGAACCAATTTTCTCGTGCAATAAATCATTCCTTCAATGTCTCCAATATCACAGCAAAGTTGGACGAGTTCCTTGCTATGGTTCTTCTCTTGTGGGTCGAGCATCTTGACACAAAGTTGAAACACTTGTTCTCGAAACTGTTCAAATAGTTGCAAGCTTGTAATGTCATGATATTCAGCACTTGACGTCTCTGAAACCAGAATTCTTAAGCCCATTATTCTTTGATAAGTTTTCTGCAAATACCAAGTCACCAAATTCACAGGATAGGATTGGGGCAAGTTTCATTAAATTGAATGATCCTCAATGATATGAAAAAGTAAATATTCTAACATTGGAAGCTTACTGTGGATTTCCAAGAGAAAACCGGAAACAGACTTTCTAAAAAGACAAAGGACTCTTGATGATTCAAGAGAACTATGTTTTTTGAAGAAACTTGCATCCAAAGACTGTCAAATGTGATTCTGTTTTTTGAAAGATGAGAAATGGTACAGTTTAGTATCTTTCTAATGATACTAGATGAGTTACAGATTGATGGACATAAAACATAGTAAGACTACTTGAAGAAGCGTATCAAGCCAATAGGAAAAACAGTCAATATTTGGGTTTCCTTATGAGAGCAACGGGTCAAGTTTGTTATAAATATATTCCCATCACAATTTACCAGTCAAATGACTAACAGAGGTCTATTTCGAAAACAGAAAAAACAAAGGTGAATACAAGTTTACAGTGCAGGAAACATTCTCATTTCTTAAAATTTCTTAAATTAGAAAAAAGTTACAACATCTGATAAGTGTGTCATTTGTGTGTATTTAGTATGCTAGAGCAAGCACTAATGTCTATGTACCAATAATTATAAATAGTTACACAGCTGGAATACATACAAGTAAAACAGCTACCACCTTCTAAAAAACTACTGGATAAATAGAAAACATCTGTTTACTTTCTTTAGCTTTGTACTGCTGACCAAAAAATGTAGCAGAGTCCTTATAAGAATCATGTGAGCATCAACAACTCTCTATACAACTTGCGTCTTGCTCTCGCACCCTTTCTTATGCAGAGATTACTACTATTTTTAAGACCTTTGCATCTTTTCCAGGTGCTTGATAAACAAGATTGAAAAATCTCAAGGCGGTGAGACAATAATATCTCTGAATTTTACTGATTTAAAAACAAAGAGTGATAATGTGGTTACAAACCACAAATACGATGTAATTACAAAGTGCTTGTTGCAGAGGGTATTTAAGAGTTTGCCACAAACAGTCACAGCTCTCTTTTGGGACCTTGCGTTTCTTTTGCACCTGCGGTAAAGTAGGAGGTCACTGAGAAAGACCTCACACCCGTAATAGGTGCTAGTTTCATTCAACAAGAAAAAATATTAAAACATAGAAACTTTAATTTTCAACACTGAAGAATAATTTGTCTATAACATTTGTTACTGTGAAAGTTATTGAACCAACCAACCACCGAGGCGATCATTGGCCGGCAACGAACCAAATTGCAATGGATTCTCCTTATAGAGGACAATGGGCTTTTTGTTACCGTCAGATTGCGTACATCCTCCAGATAGGTTGTTGACAAGACATTGGAAAGACAGCAAGAAGGATAGAGAAAAAATTGAAATTATCATGTTTGAATAGAATTTATTGTAGTCAAGGAAATACACAAGTCGACTTGATTAACCAACTGCAACAATATTTTGACCAGAAGCAAAAGTACGGAAGAGTCTGGGAGGTAAGGAGAAATACAAAGCAACCAATGCAAGTTTTAATGTTGCTACTCTTACGGTAGATTAAACAAATAACATCTGGTCCTGGCCTTACCAATCAACACTACAGAGTGAGAACAACAGAAAATATCTTTTTTTGCAAAGTAAACAGCACACCAGGCTGTAATAGTTTGAATGAGGAAGCTTTCAACTTGAAAACTATTGGATCCACGAAAACAGTTCGAGTCCCTGAAGTTTATGAGTAGGAAAAGCATCTCGTTTAAATGTTATTAACAAGGTGAACTTGTGCTTGTTAACAGGTGCGACTTCCTATTTGATAATAGTCGTTCTGTGCTCATCTTAGAGTGGTTTCAAGTGAGTGAGTTCTTTTGTCCTCGGAAATAGAACAAATTATTGTAAATTAATATGACTAATTAGTTTATTCCTTTTGGTGGACATATCCAACATGCTCAAGAAATGTTAGGTTATCAGGTTGCGAAAATGCACCTTTGTCCAGTTCCTACTGCAGCATTCGGTTTCTATCAAGATAATTATTTGGGTTGTTGGCAACAATGCAATAATTGGTGTGACTCTTTTGCTGATTTCTTTGTCTATTATCGTCTCCAACCTCTTTTATCAGCTGTACGCAAAAAGTATGCGGGAAAGTATGGTACGAACAACGAAACCATGACCAGCCTTACATATGACACAGAAGCAGCATTGGGAAATATTTATCGAATATTACAAGGATACCAATGTCGTCCATGTTTGTTACATGGTGACTTATGGCTGGGGAATACGGGTGTTGTTCGTAATGAGAAAGATGGGCAAGAAAGGATGCCAGTCGTGTTCGATCCTGCTTGTTGGTATGGCCCAGCTGAGTTTGACTTGGCTGTGTCTTCTCTTTACGGTCACCTTCATTCCAGTTTTTATTCAGCTTATCACCAAATTATCCCAAAGGAGAATGGAATGGAAGAAAGACAACAAATATATAGGTAAGTATTAATTACAAGAGCTATTCATTGGCCATGCATTGAATATTAAAGACTCTATCATTACTTGAATATCTTCAACTGTATGGTGCGGGAATAAGTAGTCAAGGAGACAGTTTCCGACCAGATGGTAAGTCAGTATCTCAATGATTTCTTAAAATGTGACAATTGACAATATTCAAGGATATTTGGAACGCGTCATATCTCTATTGAAAAAATTCCGTGAAATTGATCCTCACAAGAAATAAAAGAAAAGAATAAAAAAAGGAACATCTTTGACACAATTTTGAACGAGCAGTCATGTCTACGGCTACCACAAATACCGACAAAAATACCAAGTTTCAAGAAAACGTTGCCAGGTTAGAAAGACGACGTCTGAATATTCAAAGCTTGCAGTACGACTCCAACCATTGCTTTTGTTTTCAACACTCACTTTTTGCTCTTGCACTTAAAGGGGAGGAATTGATGACCCTCAGACTGTTCGAGCTTGGAAAGGTAAGTTGGTTTTTTGTGACAGAGTTGCTGCAAGTTACATTAAACGACGTATCCAGAGACAATACGAAATATGCTTTCTACTATGAAAGAAATTAGCAAGGTTGGCAGGTTCTTTTTCTTTTCGTGAAATGATGTGTAAAAAGCGCGACTTGAAGACCTTGGAAGGGGAACATTTGTTAGATATTACTCGGGATGATTTGAATGGGGACCTGGATAATATTCTACAGGTTTGTACTTCAGCTTTTTATCTGACTGTCCTAGTAGTATTAAATAGTAAAGTAGCGGTTGACTAGAGAGCAAGAACAGCTGCTTCAAAAATGGAGAGGACTGGAAGAAGCTGCCAATGTGTGTAGAAAAACCACTGCCGAATAATTTATGACAATGAAGTGTCAAGCGTTAGCACTGAAAAGATAAGAATGTCAGCACATCGAGCTTAGTATAATGAAAAGGTGACAGAAAAAAATGCAATTTGCGCGCCATTTAGAATCATTCTGCACGTTTGTCTTCACATAACAAAACCATTCAATTGCCAACAAAAGAATTATTTATGAATACTTTGTTATGTAGTAAAACAAACACAAAGACATATTACCATCATGTTCTGTTTCCTAACGATGAGAAAAAACCTAACAATTTCTCATCGCCGAAAATACACGACAAAATCCTTTCATATTACAAAGGAGACCACGTTGCATATTCTACTTGACGAATCAGTAAACGAGGTGCCTCCAGTGGTGAAACTCGTTGAACAAACAAGCCCTGTCCATCTTCGGTGGCATGATACCTGGTATTTTCATGCTGTCCAACATAACAGAATGCATTGCTATCTGGAGACCAAAAGGTCTGAGACTAACCAAACAATTGTAAGAACCTTTCCATCCGTGAAGAACATGAAAAACTAACCTTGATAAACTGGTCGAAAAATGGCAGAAAGTTGCAAACAAAGGTTGAGGTTAAAATAATATTTGGGAATCGGTAAATATTTTGTGCTCGATATCCAGCACCACAAAATATGATTCCCATTTCCTCTTTCTTCTCCTTGATGTTGGCGCGACGGCATTTGTAGTGACTTCTCTATTCTGGAGTTCTTGAATGATCAAACAAAGTAGCTTTTGACGATCAGGACTCCATTGAAAAGCTCGAACACCTTTTAAGTGGTCCAACTGATTAACAGGTTCTGACAATCCACATATATGATCAATAAATTCTATCAACTCCATTTGAGGATTACTGTAGTCTCTCTCCAATGCATGCGATAGACTTTGAGGGTCGTTAGATTTTGCACGTTGGGCAAGGCAACATTTGTAGTCGATTCTTCTAGAATGGCCATATATTTCATATCAGAAGTCATCTCGAATGCTTTTTCGACCAAAATAGACGCCTAAATCTTCCACTTTTGCCAATTCATGTTGATTCGAAAGTTTACCCAACAGGAAACGATCAGCTTGCATACCTCATTGTGGTAAGCAAATCGATCTCTTTCAAAATACAAAATGAAATCTCCAACAGAGGTGCTTAACCATTGCGGTGCAGCAAAATAGCCAGCATCCCTTGTGATAACTGCAAGCTGCCTGGAAGATAACTGGTTGTGTTTCGTATCCGTTCTTGGCATACTTTCTTTCTTACTGAAATTGGTGTTCTGTGAAATTGCAGTTTTCAGATCAAAAACGCCAATTTCTCGACCATCCATGTGAGCGACTATCAAGTCATCATGTGGACAAGCATCAAAGAAAAAGGTTGTCAGAGTACAAAGCTCCTTTGGCGACTAATTTTTCCTTCCAAGCTGTTCGACAAGTACAGACAAAGCGGTGCTGCCCCATGTTCTGCAATATAAGTGAAGGAATAGCCGTCTCGTAACACATATAATAAAAGGGTGTGGTGGTAACTTCCAATTCTTTGCGACGACCATTTGCTTCCAAGATGACACAAACATGGTTAGAAAACGCCTTAAAACAAGTGAAAGAATGAACTTGGCATAGGGATCCCAGCAAGGCATTTTAAAGTTGCTTTCCTGCTGTTGCGCACCTGCTACCACCCGAAAGTCGTTACCGCTTGGACAACAAGTCAAAATGGTGGAATCTTTAAGACTCACCAATATGCGGTTCACAGGACCTTCTAATTGCTTTGCTCTATTCAAACAGGCTTTTTCAAAGTTACCATGGAAAAAATTCTCCTACTCTTAATAAAGGCAGTTGCTCAGACAAATTTTTCCATAGCCTCTTATCCTACACAACTTGCGAAAGCGCGAGCAAGTTTGGGAACAACGTTGTAACGAGCAAAACATCCAATAGTTTAAAAACTTGCAAGACAAGGTCGTCCGAAAGAAGGTCAAAACTTTTCTCCTAACATACAAAAACTATTGCGAAATTCTTCTAACAAAAAGTTTCATATTTGACAATAACTACCCAAGAAGAAGGGATCGTGGACAGTCTACTGTAAAAAGACAGTGACTACGCTGTGAGGAAAAGGTATTGGAAATTAAGAGCAAGGTCCACATGGTCATCCCTTGGACGTCTACAGTGGCTTACTTGCTAAATTCTTTGAGTATAGAATTAGTAGCATGAAGCACCTTAACTGTGGAATCCTTTGTGAAGCATAGACATTGTACAGACAAAAGTTTTGTCTCTGTGTTTTTATATTTTCTAAGCGTGGGAGCTATCTACGCTACTTTTAAGTATTTGAAATTTCACCTGATAATAGTATTGAGGTTCAGCAATAGTCATAGGCCACACCTATCGCGAACGACTAATACTTGCAATATAACTTTGCGAGTAAAAATTATTGTACTGTTACAGTCACTTCTACCTTTCCTGTTTATTTATTCGTCTTGAATGCAGGACCGACCATCAGGACACTATTCTTCTGAGCCTTTACCCCGGGAATTAAAACACATATGTTGTTACCGTTTAACAAAATCTACAACATTAAGTACTTATACGGGCATAAGAAATGAAAACGAACCTCGTCCAATCTTTATCTTTGCGAGTCCTTCCGCTGTCCATTCGTACTCAGTGACATCCTCCCAATACCTAAACAAGAAGCGTCCATTGTCCATCTGAAAAAGAACCAAGGTTAAAAACAACAAAACTCACCATGTTCACAAACTGATCAAAGCCTTTGAGTGTTCCTACAAACTCCTTGTCGTTTTTTCATAAGCACCCATATCCTGGACCCGATGCCATTTTGTCAACTAACTCCAAAGGGAGAACAGGAGGTACTTTTTCACTCATTCGATAAATAACTACAGAGATACAAGCGTTTTCACGAACCTCACGACAGAACCACACTATCGTCCTTGAGGCCGAAAGTAAACAATCATACAATAATTTATTTATACCAATGGATTGACTACTAGTTTTATTTCAATAGAGAAACATTTAGAAAATAAGCGTCGAGATTGTGGTTACTTGCAACAGCAACATCTTGTAAACAACAACGGAAAAAACAGATACGTTTTTCCTGGTAAGATGTCCTATGCTATCTTCTTTTGACTCACTTTTTTCTTCTTATACGTGTTTACGTAAAACCGAATGAATAATGCAAGGTAAGAGACAAAACAGCAATTCCTGATATAGCACCAAGTTCCGTTCCATAGCACCTAAATTATTATAAGTAACCACAATAAGACAAAAGACAAAGATACGCACTTGTCAAAGTCAAAGCCGTTCACAATAAATACTCCATATGCATAAGTGCAGACGACAAGATCGACAACAAACTGGATGATCTGAATAGTTGTTAAATAACGTTTCCACCAAATTTCTAAACAGCCAATATAAATTTGGTTGAAATTATAACGAGAACAAGGCAACATACCTTTCTTTAAAGCCGTCATAGCAAAATAGTAATACATAAGTACATGAACACCAAGATTCAAAAGTATTGGCGCCCACTGTACGGTGCTGTATTCTCTTTGTTGTATCCAGCACAGAAACAAAGTTGCAGCATGATGATACTCGTGCAGAAATGTCACAGGCTTCTTTCTTGCAACAAGCAAAAATGTATCCAATAATTCCACGTACTTGAAAAGATAGTTTAACCAGTAAAGAAACTGCAACCTTCCATCCTGATGAACAGAGGGTTTGCAAACCATTTCATGAGGGGTGTACACTTTAAACTTCTCCAAAACAATGAGTCCCATTGAAACAAAAATTAAGAGTGAGAATATGCTCAACAATATATTGTAAAGAAACAAAAGAATTGGGGAATGAAGAGGTTTGCGGTTTGCTACAACAAGCTTAAAAATCCTTGTGAAACAGAAATAAAGAACGCAAGTTGAAAGAGGAATCCAACTAGACGTAAGTGGTGTCAAACCAGGGGTAAAGCGAAAGTTTTCTAACGAATGAAAGATACTATCCATGCCAGGCGTACCCAAAAAAT
>SDGA01000044.1:0-100492 GCA_006232345.1 Galdieria phlegrea
TTTCAAAGCTTTTCTATATCCAATTCTCATTTCCTATACAATTGCATCTATTCCACAATGTTTTCCCATCCAATAATGCTTCCAACATTACCAAACCTATCATTTTCCAAATGAGTACTGGTTAAGTTATCAACAAGGTTTGAAGGATACGCAATGTTGTTTGGAAAGAAAGCAGAGAAACAGCATAACATCTCTCTGGAGAAGCTCAATGCGCTCTTTCTTCATCCTTCAGTTATTGAAACCACGAGGGTTTCAGTTGAAAGTAGTGAAACTTTGGAACCTAACACTGAATTCCACAAACAAAGCAACAGAAAAGGTTCAATTTTACCAAAACCAGCAAATAATGCTATTTTTCATTCAAAAAAGCAGACAGTTTTGGTACTCGATGAACACTTTTCAGTTGGCTTGTCGTGCAAGTATCGGCTTCTTGCTACTATCTATTTGTGTTTACTCAAAGATTGTATCACATCGAGTATGGACCTTTGGCTATTATCATGTTCTTATGTAGTATAACTTTTGCCAGTGACCAATTGGAATATGGGTTTGTTTCTCTTGGTTGCTTACAGAGCACTGCTTCATTAATATTTGGAGCGACATTTGGTTATTTGGGAGCATGGCTCTCTGGAAATAGTAGTTTATTAACATTGCTTAATGCAGGAATAGGTACTGCCTTATTTACAGCATTGCATCCTTATCAGAAAACTAGTTTTATTACGAGTAATGGGGAAATATATTTTATCTTCAACCTTTTAGATAGTAAGAAACCTGGAAGTGACACAATTCTATGGGATACTTTTTACGAAACAATGATTGGAGCTTTACTGGCTCATATTACAGCACTGTTCGTTTCTTCCATAATCTTTCCTAAATCTACCTGCCAAGAAATGTACCATTACCTGTCTTGTTCTTTGGAGGAAGCAGGTATAGTTGCTTCGAAGACTGCATCTCTTCTATTTAATGATGATCCACTGTGGGAAGACGACACGATGAATAACAGAGTCATGGAAGTCATTCAAGAACAAAACATTCAACAACATTGGGAATGGTGCAAATGTACCTGCAAAGAGCAAACAATATGAGCACATGTGTGGCATTTGAATGGAACAGTTATATGGACCATCAAGGAAGCATAAAGCTTGTCATAAAGGAAATAGAAACCTTGATAGATAGATTACAAGCATTACAAATTCTTTTGGCACAAGGTCAGAGAAGATGTCGAAAACCTATCTTGGATGAATGGGAGCCATTTACGACATTATTACGTCAATACTTTGCATGGATAGCCGCGAAATGTCATGATTTTCATAAAGTTTTTGAGAGGATTAAAAGTTCAAAAACGACCTGAGGTTGCTTCCTTTTGGCAATCAGAAGCTGAGCTTTCATTGAAATCGGTTCAATGAAGAATTCCGAAGAGCCTATGAACGATATTTTGGAATACAAGCCAAGTCGAGCAAATTTTCAGTCTTCGACCATGGTCCTTGGATGTTTCTTGTCGTCTTATCCAAATCCATTTTAAACAGTTTGGAAGATATGGATCATCATATGATGAACCTCATATTGGAAAGACAGCATTCTAATCGATGGTTATCTTGTAAATATTTCATTGTGGAACACTGTAATGTTCTATTATGGCCTTTTCATGGTTGGCTAATCTATTTCAGTGCAGACCAAGAGAATGGAAGGACTGCAAATTACTTTTTCATTCTACAAAAGTGCAGTTCTTTTTCAAAAAGTGGTTAGTAAGTCTTGGTATTCTAACTCTACTTTTGGCAAGTCCGTTCTATGAACAATTTGCCAATTTCAATGGAGCTTGGCTTTGGTTATCCTATATTTTATATATGCAGCCATCCACTGAAGGAACTTTAATGAATGGTATTGCAAACATTTTCGGTGTCTTCTTTGCTTGCATCTTTAGTGCTTTACTAATGTTTCGTCCTATTACAGCCACCAATGGTTATTTATTGGATGCTTATTTGGTGATGGTGACTTTTATCAGCGTGTTTTAGTAATTAGTCCTGTTTCAGAGACTTGTATTACCTTTGCTTTCACATCTTATGTGTTAATACTCTATTACTTTAATCCCTATGAATTTCATGAAGGTTGGAGATATTCTATTACTCGATTTATGCAAATCTTTCTAGGCATCGTTGTTGCCGTTCTGATGAATATATTGGTTATGCCATTTTCTGCATTTGAAGAAGCAACCACTTTTCTTAAACAGTTACTAGAAAAAATGGTCTCTTTACATGCTATTTTTTATTTCCAAAGGAACACACTTTATCAAATAACAACACGGGAATAAACGATTACACTTTGTTGTCAGAGGTGTGGAAAGATTTTTCTTACATTTCCTCAACACTTTCATCAGTTTGCAATGGCATATTTGAGGCAACTGGACTTTCTGTTGTATCTAATGAAGTTACAATTGCATTGCATTTGGAAGAGGAACTGCTTTATCGTCTCAAAGCGCTTTATATTGTTTCTGATTATTCTCCTATCATTACTGGTTCATTTCATCCACATTTTCGAGAGGCAATGACACAACTAGTTGGACAAGATTGGGATACTTTACTTTTTAAAAGCAGACAATTGATGGCAACAGTTCAATATTTGCTCAATCTTGGAGAGAATTTCCAATCTGGGCTATTCTTGAAAGATATTTTACAACAAATGCGAGAAAGAATTGGTACTGTAACACAAGATGCTGCATCTGAAATAGTAAAAAAGACAATCAATTCACTATTGATGGGATCAGAAAAGTTGATTGACTTGTGGAGTGATTCTTGTGCTTCTTCATCTGTAGCTCCTATAGAGGAAACAAAAGAAACAGAAAATTTTAAAGACAAGACCAATTTACTCGGCACCATAGAATGGTTGAAAGCTTTCTATTGTTTCTTACCTGCAAGCCAAGATAGCAAAGAGAAAGTAGAAAATGACTCTTCCATCACAAAAACAGATTCTTCTTCTTCTGATATAGAATGGATGAGTCCAGCACTTGCTTCTGCATATCGTCAGGCATTGGAAGATATTGACATACGAGAAGAATGGAGTGACTATAATCAATGGCTTTCACTGAAGAAAAGCATTCAGAGTTATTCAAAATTTCATTCTTCTTTCAACTCTTTACAAGAATGGAAAAGAAAGTTGAGTCATTTTCGTTATTCTTCTGGAGGTTTATATCAAAGAATACAAAAGCCAGTTGGCATTGGTGAAACATGCAACTTGTCACAGAGACATTGCATGAATTATCAAACGTTTCCATTCATCCCTATTGATTTAACAGAACAAATAGAGAATACTATAAGAGAAATGAGACAGGCACAAGGAATCTTTTACCTTCATATGTTATCTTTGGAGTATCGGCTTTTAAGAGGATTGCCTCCTTTTGAAGTGGATGATACACAGAAGAAGGAAACATTTGCCTTTTATTTTGCTGACGATTATGTTTACCATTTGGCTTGTATGTTTGCCTCTGCTTATTTCCTACAAGGGTTGATAACATTGACGATGGCAGTGAAGAAGAACTGGGAAAGCCAATTCTCACATGATGCCTAAAGACGACCCAAGATGACACCCTATAACCATAATATTCCTAATACCTTTACACGGTTATTGAAACACCCTGAACAATCCCTACGTGTTCAAGCAGCTAAAGTTACAATTTCTGGAAAAGTGGAGGAGAAGTTGGTGAACCTTTTTGAGGTGTGGCGCTCTTGTTGTTCAGTAAACTCTCAAGAGAAAGGACCAAGTTTCCAAGACTTTCGAAAGATAGATCCTCATCGACCAACCTTACCATTTTTGACTGTATGGGGAAAGACATTGTTTATTGCTATAGGTGATAGTCGTGCCATACTATTTCGAGACTCCATGTTGTTGTTGCAAGCACCTTCTTCCAGCAGAAAATTGTTGCTTTCTCAAGTCACTGACTTATTAACCAATGTTCGTGGATTCTCCAGCAACTTGTGTCCGTGCATTGGATTTTTAGAAGGGTTGGTTAGTGGAAGTACACTTCTTTTGGAGAAAGAGTTGGCACAATTGGAACCACGACTTTTAAAGTCTCTACAAGCATTACAAGCAGCCTATGATTATGACCAACTTGAAATGTTAAGATATTGTTCAACTTGTTTAGAATCACTGATGAAGCAATGTGAAGCTTTTTATCATGCACTGGATGAAATATTACAGTCAAAAGACTTGTGTAATTGGATCATTCTTGAACCCAGCAGTATCCATGAGACCGCTTCTTATGGTTTAACTGAAATAGAAGCCATGTTTGAACCCTGTTTACAAGTAAGTCATCTTGTGTCTGTTGAAACTCGTTTAATAACCGTCGATAGCACATTGTTACCTTGCAGACACGTTGCAAACATCTACTAAGAGCCTCTGTGGACGTTGATCAAGCACTGCGACTAAGTTTTGACTTGGTTCGTAATAAGTTTTTGGGATTTGATCTTTTGGGAACGTTGTTTTCTTGTGTCTTGTCTTTTGTTTCTATTGTAAGTGGTTATCAACATGCTGTTTAAAAAACTGAAAATCATCCTTTTTTGAATAGTTTATTGGATTCCTTGGTTTTAATGTTACTATTCCTATTTATAGCTCGATAAAGGTAGCCAATACTATTGGTATGGTGCAGTGAGTGTAAGTTGTTTGGTAATTGTGACAAGTTTTGTGTATTTGATTCGTTGGATGAGAAAGAGTGGTTTGGGGGTTTGACTCATAGAATGAATGGGGTTGTATAGGATAAAATAAAAGAACACTATGGAAAGAAAAACCATTAATGCAACTTTGAGTGAACGAATGAATGTTGTTATTATTCGACCAGATTCACAGGTATCAGAAGTGAGTGTTTCCAAAGAAGAACTGTGCAAGTTATTATGTAGTGCTCCACGTTTATCCATTTTCGAAGGTGCTAAAGTTGTTGGTTCCTATGAACAAGGCATTTCTGTGGTTGAAGCTTTAACCTTATTACGTCCAACAAGAGAGTCTTTATGTTACAAGACAAGTTTTCATGTATTTTCCATTGGTTTCACACTTAGCGTCGCCGATTCATTCTTCAGCATCGTCCTTGATGACCGAGTTTTATTATTCTGTCACAACCAAGGTTCTTTTGTCTGTCGATTGGTTGGAGAGAACTTGAAACAACTGGTGACTGAAAACCATGAGGAGCAAATTCCGTTTTGTATTCAAGCTTTGTTATCACTGGTATCCTGTCAGTCTGAAGATATCAAAACCCAATTTGAAGAGTTACAAAACAGTTTGCTGCAAGAAATTCAACAAGTGAAATGTGTTTCAGACTTTTTCAAGTACAAAGATGTGGTTTCTAGTAGAGAAAAGTTGCAACAACTGCAGTCCTCGGTACAAGTATTTCAACAAGTGTTACAAGATATGATATCTACCCAAGCGTTGGAATCGAGTGGAGAGAAAAACACGTCGTTTCTTGTTCCAGAGAGTCGATTGGCAGAGTATATGATTGCTAGACTGTATTCTATCTTACGAGTAAGTTGGTTTTTTTGGAGAAAGCTTGCCGTCTGTTGTTCAATTAAGCTTAGGTTATGGATCATTTGGTGGCAAGAATTGACCTATTAATAGAAACATCCAAGAAAACAGAACATTGGTTATTGATGGAATCAGATGCTGCACAGTCACAAATATTATCATTTGATGTACCATTGACCTTTTCAGCGGCATGTTTTCTCTTGTGTTTTTTGGTAAGTAGCACCTGAAAAGACCATATTTTCAAGAGTTACTAAGAGCAGATAGTTTTTTGGATTCACAGGAATGAATGTTGGTATTCCCATTTATCATTCGCATTATAGGATTGATTATTGGTTTGGAATGATAGTTATTATTATTGTGTTTCTTCTTTGTTACAGTGTCATAATGACCAGATGGCTTGTTCGATTGGGTCCAAAACTATCATGTGGTCAAGTTCCTACTTTTCAAGTGGAAGAAACGATTCTTCTCCCCAATTCCATAGACTCGAGAAGGATATCCTTTTTGAGTACATTGGGTAACTTTGAATGATGGTTTCAGCAATAGACTGCATTATCATTGTTGAAAAGAAAGACTAAATAAAACCACTACAATGGAAATAATATGTTTTCAACTTGAAAACTTTTATCACTTTCGTTTCTTATTGGTTACCGTTGATTGAAAGTAGATATCGTTGGCCACAACATGAAAACCAATAGTAAAAACAATACACATGATGAAACAACTAGTAATACAAACAGGATGTATCGTTGCTGCAACCATCAAACTTGTTAATAGACACAACACCACTTGAACTTGGTTAACAGACTTTTCTAACAACTAGTTTCTCATTCTCACCTTCCAAGTATCCTGCAACGCGTGGTAAACTCAACAAGTCCTCCACATTACCCATAATAATCATACAACAACAATAAAACAGAGAACAAACTAAACCTTTACCCCAATGTTTATTCTAGAATAACAAGGAAAGACCTTTGTGCTCACCTCCCAAGATTGTTTTACTAGGAGAGGAGCGAAAAAAATCATATCCAAGTTGTGTAGTTGAGAATAACAAAGTGGCGCAAAGAGCAGAAAGAAAACAAGAAGTTGCAGCAGAAGGAAGCTCCACAGTTGAGGCAGGAGACGTATGCAACATCTAAAGGAAACACTTGAAGCGCAAATGCAGTTCCTATTCACTTATGTTTGACGGAAGGATTTAGTTTGGGCAACTATGGAACGTTGGAAAGACACTACTGCTTTGGTGACTGGCGCTACCGCAGGTATAGGTAAACAAATATGTGAACAACTAGTGGAACATGGTGTTTTGGTTGTTGGGATAGGCAGAAGAAAAGACAAGTTAGAACAACTTGCTGCGAGCTTGGAAAGTTCTGGCGCGAAAAATTTATTTCTTGGAATAACAGCAGACATTCGAAAAGAAGAAGAAGTAAAACAAGTAATAAAACAAGCCAATGATTGGAATGGAGATAAGGGAATACATATTCTTGTTAACTCAGCTGGTGTAGGGTTTAGTGCCAAGTTGGTCGATGGTAATACCGATCAGTGGGAAGAAATGTGGCAAGTGAATGTTCTTGGATTATCGATTGTTACTAGGGAGGTAATTCAAGATATGAAAAAACATGATATTGATAATGGTCACATATTTCATATAAGTTCAATGGCAGCACATAGACCTATCGCTCTGTCTTTCTACTCAGCTACGAAGGCCGCAGTAAAAATGTTGGGAGATTGCCTTCGTCAGGAGTTGAGAGAAGCCAATTCCAATATTCGTGTATCCATGATTAGTCCAGGCCACGTTGAAACAGAGTTTTATTTCCATGTTGGCGGTGAAGAGTTTGCTAATAAACTGTATCGCTCGATGAAGTGTTTAGAAGCCCGAGATGTGGCAAATGGTGTCATTTATATGTTATCCTGTCCATCTTCGGTGGATATTCATGATATTTGGATGCGACCTCGTGATATGAAATTTTGATGGATAAGAAATGGTGAAAACTATCTTTACATGGAAAGAATAAAAAAGAGTCATCACCAGTCAAAACCAGCTTGCTTTCCATTTTCATGCGGTTTCTCCTGGAAAACCTCGGTCAGCCAATGTTGTAGACGATGAAGTATTTGGAAAACTTGAAACGGCGCCTTGAAATCCTTTTGGAATATTTTTGGGTGAAAAGTCAGGTTGTCCTGTGGAGTTGACCAATCTTGACCACATTCTATCTCGCAAGTCAACCTGTTTTTGACTTTTAACAATGTCTTTCATAGGAATATAAGCATGTCTTCCATTGACAGGTCCAACTGTGAAACCAGTATATCCTGCAAAGGAACCATGAACAGCAGAATGTGCCAATAAAGTACAATAAATATTATCCGATGCATTACTTGGAACTGCTCGAACCATATATGTAGGGTCAATATATTTCATACTCACTTCAACTCCTCGCTTCTTCAAATCTTCTTCAATTTCATGATATAAGAAATGTCCAATATCCGCCAGTTTCTTATTTCCAGAGGCATCTAATTGAATAGTTAAACTATCATGTCGTACAAACTCTTGACCTGCACCTTCAGCAACAACCAAAACCATTTTTCCTCTTTCTAACAAACACTGGCGTACATATTCTAATAAGCCATTTTGTCCATGAATAACAAATGGAACTTCAGGAATCAAACAACAATCCTAAAGATACGCACATAGTCACAAAATGTTAGAGCAACTCTTTGATTGCACAAAAGTTTGTTCTTACCACTTCTCTGCTTGATAAAGAGGCATATAAAGCAATAAAACCGCTGTTTCTTCCCATCAACTTGACAACACCAATGCCATTAGGAAAACATGAAACTTCGGTATGTGCCGCATCAATTGCTTTTGAAGCTTCTTCAACGGCAGTATCAAAACCAAAGGACTTGTCAATGATTGGAATATCATTGTCTATCGTCTTTGGAATACTTGCAACCGTCACTGGTAACTTTCTTGATCGACATGCATCACTGAGGATACATGCTCCTCGTATTGTACCATCTCCACCAACCACGTATACCTGATTGATTCCATATTTAATGATAGAATCCATTATTTTTTCCAAATCAAAGCCACCACGTGATGAACCTAGAACAGTTCCTCCCATTTTATGAATATTGTCTACATTTTCAGTTGTCAAAGGAACCAATTCCTTGCTATAGAATCCACGATATCCTTGTTGAACACCGAATATATCGACAACTCCATATTGAAAACAAAGGCAATCGGTCAGTTCTCGGATAACTGTATTGAGACCAGGACAAAGACCACCACAGGTCACAATGGCAGCTTTCACTTTTTTGGGATCAAACACTATGTTCTCTCTAGGGCCTGCTCTAGGATACATAGTCACCTGATACTGTTCTTTGGTATTAAATACTACTTTGTTGAGTACACCATCATGTTCATCGATAAAGTTCAAGTTGAGAGGTCGATAATTGGAGGCATTTTCTAGAAGAAAAGGATGAGGAAAGCTTGGCAGGTCTTGTAAAAAGTCAGCAAGACGGGGAACTGCAGACAATGAAAGAGAGACGGAAAACGTTGTCAAGTTTCCTTCATTAGTACTTGGGGAGATCATAAACCAAAGTCTGTAAGGTACACATCGCTTCACCTTGAAAACGGAAAACTGTTTGTATCTTGTATAAGAAGACTTGGAGTATGGTTGACAGAAGCTTGAAACTTTAAGCACCGATATTTGGTTAGAAACATATGCGGTACTACTTGTATGCATGAGTTGAGAAGAGCAGGTGGATAAGGTCATTCCAAAGGCGTGGTGCTATGTATTGCTTTTTGGCATTGGTCTAATGGAACTTAGCAACACTAAAACTCATCTTTTATTTCTCTATGGGAAGCTTTTCACTTGACCACTTCAAATATCCTCCATCGACATCAGCAACATTCTCATATCCAGCTTCTTTTAAAGACTTGGCAGCCATAGAGGATCGTCTTCCACTCTGGCATGATAGTAAAATTTTATCACTCGGTTGGAACATTTGTTTCACTTCTGAAAGGAAGGAAGGATTGGGCTTCATTTCACCACCTTCTTTTAACATGTAAGGAATACAAATACTACCAGTGGGGCGTCCCTCTATATCCACTCCTATAAATAGCCATTCTTTTCCAATTTTCTTTACTTACGGTTATATTCTTCCTTTGTTCTTACGTCTATAAACTTCCAACCCTCTTGTTGACAACGTTTTTGTGCTTCTTTTGGAGTAACGACTTGTACTGACATTGTGTTTCTATCCTATCAAGACAAATAAAATGCACGTGAGAAGAAAATTCGCACAACATGAATGATTTTGTCTTGGTAAAGAGCAATAAGAGAGAACTGAAAAAGTATATGACTAGTAGATTTTATAGATACCAACGATATGGTGAATTCAGTAGAATGATACTGTTAATTTCTATCTTCATATATACTCGAATTCAGAGGTAATACTAGTGCTGACAGTTGCAAGCAATTTAGTCTAGAAATAGTATGCTCATCTATTTTTAGAGCATTGTTGCTATAACATTTAAAAATCGAAATGTAGTTGAGGGAAAATGAGTGTCTCGATGTTTTGATTGTCTATGTGTTTTGGAAAACATTTTCTATATTCATGGCTCCTATAGCATCATTTAAGGCCTATTATCTCATGGCTATTTCCTCCTTGTCCACTCATTAGCTGATCGTTACCCATTCATTGGGTTGTGAAGGAAAAGTATGCTCGACGAACACTGGTTTACAGAACGTTGTGTATTATGGCCAGGACAAGCACAATCTTTACAAGTGGAAAATGTCTTATTTAGTGGAAAAAGTGACTTTCAAGTGAGGTTTTCTTTACAACGAAAGAAGAATATAACCATAGTATTTTAGGATATTTTGATATTTGAAAGTACAACTTATGGTAGAGTGTTGGTTCTTGATGGTGTCATTCAAGTCACCGAGAGAGATGAATTTGCCTATCAAGAAATGATAGTACACTTACCACTCTTCTGTCATCCTTGTCCAAAACGTGTCTTAGTGATCGGTGGTGGAGACGGCGGTGCGTCTTTAGTGAACACATTATCTCGTGTATTATACTGACTTGCCAGAAAAGGAGTGGTCAGGGAAATTGTAAAACATGATTGTGTTCGTGAAATAGTACTTTGTGAAATTGACAAGGTAATTCGTGTTTCGTTCATATTGAATGCGATTGCATATTCAATATATGTGTTCAGATGGTGGTTGATGTTTGTACCGAATATCTACCGCAATTATCGTCTGCACTAAAAGACCCACGCGTAAAGATAGAATATCAGGATGGCGCTACCTACTTACAGGAACACGTCGATACTTTTGACGTGATAGTCACCGATTCTTCTGATCCAGTGGGTCCAGCTGATGTATTATTTAAAGAGTCTTTTTATGAAGCTTTATATGCATCTCTGAAAGCTGATGGCATTTGTTGCTGCCAAGGAGAAAGTATATGGTTACATATGAATTTGATAGCTCCTTTGCTCCAGTCTTGCAAGAACATTTTTACCTCTGTGGGATATGCCTACACGATGGTTCCTTCGTATCCTGGTGGACAGGTAATATGAACATTCGTTATTAACTATCTAAAATATTATCGTTGTCTAGATTGGATTTGTGTTGGGCTGTAAATCTCAGAAAAACTTTGAGTTTCCTTGTCGAAAGCCAAGTGCTATAATGGAACAAACTCTGAAATATTATTCTCCTGCAATCCATCAAGCAGCGTTTGTATTACCTCTCTTTGCCTCAAGAACATTGAAACAAGTACTAAGAAAAACAGACAGTTGATTGTTCGAATATAGTGATAGCCATGAGTTGGTTTCAATATACAAGTGATATACGTTGAACTTTTTAACACTGTAAAATGACCAAATCCTCTTGAGGTTTCAAAAAGAGATTCATTGTTTTGTAGTATTTTCATTTATCATCGAATATAAACTTTGTTTTCTTGTTGCATTCCTTTTCCATATAAAGACACCATTTTGACAACAGTTCACCATTTGTATGCACATACTATTCATATCTTCAAAAGGTATGGGAGTTGACTTTGAGACAGTGTTTTTCTCTCACTGCAAGTAACTGGCATGGAGCATAATAACATCTTGAGAACTATTGGAAAACCATTGCAACAAATGACATTGATGCATAAGACCACTGCAAGTGTTGTATAATGGACAAATGTTTGAAATGATAGAGAAAACATGTTGATATTCTATTTTCGAGTTTGTTTTTGACTCTTAATATTTTGAAATTTCTCATTATCCAAGTAAAATTGTATGAGGAGATGGAATATGCACATAGGCACACTCTTTCTATTTATACAAGAGAGTATGACTTCATGTTCATCAAATATGAAAAAATTGAAAACAAGAATATCTTTGATTACATAACATTTAGGGTTTTGTTTAGAGTACACGTTTTCAATAACATGACTAAATACTTGATCTTTGTTACTAAAGCTACAATGAAAATACAAACTAACAACTAGATTGTTTCTTTGTGGAGAAACAGAAACCTTTTATCAAATACTTTATATTTTCCACCAATCCTTCAACAAACACAACATGTTGTTTCAAGTTGTGCTCAACTATATAATGTTGATAAAACATTCATATAATATTATACAATTGCGTGCTTCGTATTGCATGACGACATACGAATCAATCCAACAAACACGTATTTATTCATTCTTAACTTCTCTACCAAGTTTATCTGCCAATAAAATGTTTTCTGCTACCATTTTAGGATCAATCTTAAATGGCATATTATAAATTGATTCACCCTATACGCATCATTTCAGATATTATTGACATGGCAAGTATCAAAATAACAATCTTACCGGAGCACAAGACCTCTCACTAACGATTTGAATGCCTTTACTATCGGAAACATTAATACCCAACTCTCCCAAATGCACAGGAAGACCAACTTGATTAAAGAATTTGGCAACCTTTTTAGCTTCTGCCATGTTTTGTTCCATGCAAAGTTGAACTATCGTACTAAATGCTACCTTTTCGCCGTGAATGTAATCATGAGCTCCATCATGAGTCGTCAAACCATTATGAATGGCATGAGCAGCAGCCAGACCTCCACTTTCAAAACCCAATCCACTTAAAAGTGTATTCGCTTCAATCACTTTCTCAATAGCATCCGTTACTTTATCACCGCTATCCATATCATGAACTGCTTGCACGCCATTTTCAAACAAAAGATCTCGACATAAACGAGCCAAAGCAACAGCAGCTTCTGTTGGTCGACCTCCAACAGGATTAATACCATGCGGAGCTTGCATACAGGCATCCGCTTCATAGAAAGTGGACATTGCATCACCCATACCACTCACGAGATATCTCTTTGGGGCTTTTGCAATAATCTCCGTATCAACAATTACACAATATGGATCCGTTGGATAATACACCTAGACACAATAAGCATAAATATGACTTGCATTTTCCACTGCTTACGTATTCATCAAATTTTCCATTGGGTTTATAAAATACTGAACAAGCTGCACACTACGAAAAAACGGTCAACTCACAAATATTCCTCTGAAAAAAACTCTTACCGGGGCATCATTACTAGCCAGAGTAGGTACCACTGCCAACTCAACACCCAATTGATGAGCAAACGCTCTAACTAGATCAACAGCCTTTCCTCCGCCAACCGCAACAACATAGTCTGGTTTACCATTGGTTTTCTTCTTCAGCTGTTGGTTGATATGTTCTAAATCTTCCCATGAACACTCTCCAGAAAACTCCAAAAACACAACTTGTTTCGCAGCACCGTTTTTGGTTAGTGATTCTTCAATCAAAGGTCCAATGCTATTTTTTCTGGCTGTAGAGCAAACGACAACTGCCAAATTCCCTCTGAGTGGTTTCATAAACAAACCAAGATGCTTGATGATGCCTTTCCCTTGAGCATATTTATGAGGTGATGAAAATATCTTTATCTGAAGTGGACCGAATGTTTGGTGAGGTGAAAAAAATAACTCTGGTGGAAACTTTGACATGACGACCAAGAAAAAGAATCAAGTTTCCAATGTAATGAATTTTAAGCCATAGGAAGAAATGAAGTTTTCTCTTCGGATTTTCATTTTTTGGGGAAGCGTATCCCCATTTCTCTCCTCCCCTCTGTTTACACAGAAGAAACTCGCTCGAGGTTGTTTCTAAACACTGTATCTAGGGATTCATTTCTTCTATTTTATTGTTATCGTGCATTCTTTTTATCACTTACAATTTGTTTTTATTTCATAGTTGCCCTTTTCAAAAACAAGTTCTTTGGTATCACATAAATGTTGGTTTACTAAATGCATAGGCAAATACAAAATCCTGAACTCTTGGAAATTCATCTTGTCAGCTGGTCCCTTTCTTCCCCGGTCAATCTTTGATGCAGTTACGTTTAAGAACCAAAGATGGTGTCCAGTCCATCACCATTGCCCCGCAAACAAAAATAAGCGAACTATATAAAGAGATTGAGAACAAAACAGGCATTCAAGTAGCTAAACAAAAAGGTGGGCACTGTTTTCAACGGATAACGTGAAAAGTAACCTAGAGCAGTTTTATATGGTTTCCCTCAAAGCAAGTTGCAAGTTGACCCAGAAACGTTTGTAGAAAACGTTTTTCATCACGGCGATATGATTACTGTTGACCAAGACACTGCACAAGGCCATCAACAAGCTCAAAAGGTGACCGAAACTGCGACAAATAACACGTTTGTTCGTAGAGTAGTACCTGATGATAACTCTTGTCTTTTTCACGCCGTTTCTTATGTCTTTAGAGACAGTTCTGTACAACAATTGAGATCAATCATCGCGGAGACAGTTCGTTTCAATCCACAAGTTTACAACACCGCCTTTTTGGATAGACCGAACGACGAATATTGTAGGTGGATACTACAACCGGAAACTTGGGGTGGTGCAATAGAATTGTCCATTTTAGCAATATACTTTCGTACAGAGATAACGGTGTTTGACATACAAACCTTGCGAATGGATCGTTATGGAGAAACAGAAGGCTATGAAGATCGCGTCTTTTTGCTTTACGATGGTATTCACTATGACCCGATCGCACAAGCAGCGTATCCAGAAGCACCTAGGGAATACGATATCACTGTTTTTAAAGTTTCAGATGAAGAAGCACTTTGTTACGCAAGATCTTTGGCAGAAAGTGCGAATCAAAAGAGAGAATATACTGATCTAGCTGGGTTTACACTTGTATGTGGCAATTGTGGAGCAAAATTGCGTGGTGAAAATGGTGCAGTGGAACATGCAAAGCAGACTGGTCATACAAACTTCACGGAACGATAGAAAAGCAAAACTGCTCCATAATGTTGTTAAAGTTTGTGGTTCCTCTTCCTTTTTCCTTGTAGCTTTAAGGAATGCGTATAAGTCGCTTTTACTTTTGTATTTTACATAAAGTTTGCCGTCATTCTCAGATAAACGATTCTCATTAGAAATCTTGGTAATACAAGTATTCTTTTTGGATTAAGTAACAGGGTCTGGACGATTCCACTCTCTTTAGATTCTGTTTCCGAAACCAAAACTACCCTTTGGAACTTTCATCTGTTGTTTCTCAGAAAAAGCCAGGCATTACATTCAAGTACAGTTGGAACCAATTGATTAAGGTCGCAACAACAAACAAAAATTGCTTCGTTTCTTACAAGAAAAAGAACTCAAGGATTGATAATTATTCAAAAAGAATAGAATACGTGCATTCTACAGCTCAAAAGTTAAAATTAATTTCAATTAAATTCTTTTTCTAGTGCAACCAATTGCCATCGTAAGAATTTTCTGACAATAACGATAAGCGAAAACACCAAGGCCATAAAATTATTTCTCCACATTAAAACAGAGAATTTTCCTAATATACAGTCTTGAACCCAATTCTCAAACCTTTTAGATACAAAAACAATATTCAAATGTTAATAAAAGATAACGAGACATTTAACAGCAAGATAGAGAGTCTTTACTACTATTTTAAATTTACTGTTGTTTTTAAGAGAAATAAAAGTAACTTATACCAACTTTTTAAGGTATATTATTATATCCAAAACAGTTATTAAAATAAAAAGAATTGAAGAATTAACAAAATTAAAGTCAGTAATTAAAATATCTTTTTGGAGAAAAGTTTCAAATTATTTGAGAGAGAAATTACAATAATGAAATTTAAGAACATCAAATTAATGACATGGGTTGTTTTTCGGGCAGGATTTTTTAAATTATTCGTTGCTGTGTTCCTGTTTTTTTGCTTGTACGGCAATTCTTAGTATGGAAATATTTGCATGTTGGGAGACCATTAAACTTGTTCAAGTATCGTTTCGCTTCTTATGGAGTTTCTGCTTGCTACACTGTTCGTAACTAACGAAAGGATTAACTTTTGCAAATTGAAACTGGAAATATTAGGAAACCTATTTTTCTCATTAATTATAACTTTGTGAAAGCAGTTTTCTTGACACATGTTATCCTGTTGGAAGGTCTGGAATTAAAACTTTATCTGAAAATACCATTCAATTTGTTGAAGACGAGAAAACGATGCAAATAGGCAAGGTTGGTTGAAGAAGCCAACAACTGAAGAACAAATTTAGAACTGTTTTCAGACAGGCATACGAAAAAAAAAAACATTTTGCTAGCATGTGGTGACTATGCTTTTACAAAGGATGAAGTAAAAATTCTATAGAGGTCAAGAATAATAATGATGAAGCAGACTATTACAAAGAGAATCAAAGCCATTTTTCCACCAGGAAGTCTTCCGTCCATCTTTGGAAAACGACCTCTAGTACGTTCCACGAAAACAACCACTGCTGGGATGATACCATAGATACTCAAACCTCCAAGCACACCTGAAGTTTCCATGGCAACGACAAAAGCATCTTTTAAAAAGACTGCAAATATATAGGGAGGTACCATCGTGAATACAAATGCCAACAATCTTCGTATCATCGGACGATTCGTCGGCAACGGAAGTCTCGTTCTTAGAGAGTCAAAAAATTCGCAGTAAAGTTCTACACTGGACAATGAGACACCAAGGAAACTGGATGCAAGTGCAAATAATGAAAATAGACTAGCAATAAAACTAACTACTTTCGGATGCCCCGATGCACTGCTTAATGCATTGGTAACAAACGATGTTGACTTTGAGACGGAGTCATCATATGGAATCATTCCAAGGACGACAAGTTCCCACGTCAAATACATAATAAGCGGTATGATACTTCCAATCACAATCGCCTTTCGAATCAAAATAATATCTCTCGTATAGGAGACCAGAACTGGAACTACATTTTGTGCCATGAATGCAATAACTCCTACAGCAATGGCTCCAGGCCATATCGCAGACCATTGCGCATGAAGCTGGAAGAAAAAACTTTATCCAACGTGTCATTACACTGTAAATGAATGTACTTACCAGAAGACTGTACTTGATGTTGGGAAGTCCTGAAATAACAAGAACCAAAAAACCTACACTAACCACTGCCATAAGGAAACGGTTGCTATAATCACACCATTTTGAGCCAAGAAACACAGCTGGACCTAGTATCGATATGAACAGAGCAGAAGCTATCCATAAGGGTATTTCCTCTACGAACAAGCTCTGTAGTACTGAACCCATGATATTACCACCTCCAGCCAAGTAAGAAACTAATAAGGCAACCAATATAAACAGATAAAGACAACATGTCAGCAGCTTTCCAACCAAACCAAGACTTAACGACGCGATGGAGAAGAAACTAACGTACACATCGCTCTTTATAAATGTGGCGGTAAAGGCTGCTTCCAACACAAGCAAACTGCTGACTAAAGTAAAAAGCCAGCATATCAATAATGCCAGTACTGAAGGTGCAAATCCAGCTTCCAGTGTTTCCAGCGGCAAAGCTAACATGCCAGCACCAATAACGGTGCCAGAGTATAATAGAGAAGCCCCCAAAAGAGTCTTATTTGAGCTTCCGTTAGCTTCCACTGCAACCGCTTCGTCACTTTGTGTTTGCTTTAATATTCCTTCGGAAGTTTCTTCGGGAAGTTCCATCGCCCTCCTCCACTCCTTTTAACTTGGTAAGAGAAAGTTACGCTGAAAACAATCAAACTGTGTTTATGAAAATATTAACTACTTGTTGGACTCATTTACAGCTTGTAGTTTTGCAAGTATTTCCTGTCTACGTCGTTCTAATGCCTCAAGCTTTTCCCGTTCATTATCATAAGTGACATTTGGGTCTCGAATTGGCCTTTTGACTTCTCTATCGTCATTTTCTTCCTCTCGTTTCCTCTTTAATGTATCAACCGACTGAAGAACAAAGTTGTCAAAAATGTCTCTTAATGCTGTTTCTCCTTCTAAGTTTTTCAGTTCCTGAAAGAATGAAACTTTGGACAGTTTCTTATTCACCAATTCTTTCCACTCAGTTGGCTTATCGGGTGCCACTTCAGCTCGGAGCCAGTCACGAAACACTTCTTCAAGCTCTGTTTTCCTTCTTTCTTTTTCTTTCCTCTCTTGAGCTTTCTTTCGATATTCTTCCAGAAGTAATCGAACATGAAGTGGTTTTGTCACACCATTTGATTCCAATACCTTTGTAGCATTTGGACATGCGTAGAGCGTTTCCACCGAGGTATTCTCATCGATTTCAAAAATCAGCTCCTGTAAGGCTTTCTTAAAAGCTTTTTTGTCTTTGAAAACTTTTTCCTCGATCGTATACATAAAATCTTCAAAAATGTCATTTACATTTTGACCTCCGATAATTAATGTAGAGCTCCCTCCACTATCTTCAGCTTGTTGTAGTTCTTGAAACCATGATTGTGACACGACCAAATCTTCTATTTCGTTCCAGGTCGTTGATAAATTCAACTTTCCTTCCTCGAGCATCTCCTCTATATGTTTTCTAAAGGTGGCTCGATGCTGACGTTCCTTCAACTTCCTTTCTTCTCTTTCTCTGGCCCTTTTTTCAGCTGCTATCCTTTCAGCTTCTCTCTGCCATTCTTCAAATACTACTGTACGATCAACTTTATCTAGTGCATTCCAAGCAGGATTGTCTGCCAACAATTCCGATACTTCTCGAAATGAGGAATGCTCATCAATCATTTTCCTAGCTGGTTCTGCTTCACCTTCCTCCAAGGGTTCTAAACAAATTCAGTAATACTAGAGAGCATGGAAAAGTTTCAAACTTACCTGAAACTGGACGATCCTTTTGGGCAAGTTCTGACATTACTTTTCGAACTTCTGCCATTCGTTCCTTTCTTTCTTGCCGGCGGAATTCTCTTGCTTGCCGTTCTGCGATAGTGAAGTGTGCCTCTATAAGATCCCTGCGATCTTTTTCGTCTTCTAAAGCCAAGTATCTTGCATCTTGCTTTACAGACTGTATAAGACTTTCACTGCAGTCTTCCAAACTCCTCGCCCCCTCCGGAATCTTACTTGGTTCAATTTTTTCTTGTAACATCTTTTCAAATTCGTTTCTTGCATTAAATATTCTCTTGCTGCGTTCAATCCTACTTTGTGAAGCCTTTTTCTCCTTGTACTTTATGAAAGCAGCATGTCTTTGCCCATAAGATGACAGAAGAAAGTAGCGACTGTCAGAACAACAAAAATACATAGCATCTAGCCATCTCGAGTGCTGGTCTATACCATATTCTTCAAGCATCTCAAAAAACTTTAGTTCTGCTTTCTTATATTCAATATTTATATCATTCTTCTCTTCCTTAGAGGAGCTCGTCTTGCTGATATTTTCTGCAGCAAATTCTGATATTTTCCCACGTTTACGTTTCTTAGTGGCTTCCTTAAGAAAATATTGTTCGGCTTCTCGATCTGTCATGACCTCACCATCACGATGACGCGGACGTGGAACGACATCTTTCCCGCTCCTTCCGTCTTTTGCAACCATTGATGGCTTCTTTGGAACATCTCTGGCGGTTTTGCTTTCGTCTTGATGTGTCTTTGGTAGGGTCCATGAAGTCACTTTTGTCTTTCTATTATAATAATACGGACGTCCATCGGAGGTCGGTACTCTATCCAATCTTCCAAGTTTTCTCCTGAAGCAACTGCACTCGGTTTCTCCCAGCGAGACTCTCCTGTTTCCGGATTAAAGTAATAAGTTTTTCCATCCCTAGTCTTGTACTCTTTCCAAATAGCAGCGTTAACTGACTCACCCTCTTTCACTCCGGATGAGCTATGAGATGTTACAGAAGTAGCTGACCGGGCACTTGCTATATTTGCAACTCGTTCGTCTTCTGTACGTCCTGGAACAACCAAAGCACCAGGAGGTGGTTCCCACCGTGTTTCGTTTCTCTTTTGATTAAAGTAATATTTTCTTCCATCTGCTGTTTGCAACTCGAGCCAAGTGTCCATTTCTCGCGAATCGGTGCTGACCACATCGGGCGGTTTCTGACTAGCTTGGGGAGGAGGCTCCCAGCGAGATTCTCGAGTGTGGATGTTATACCAGTACTGTCTTCCATCTGCCGTCTTGGCCGTTCTCCAAGCTGCACTAGTTTCATCAGATTTCACAGTACCTGCTGTGTGCAAACTTCCACTTTGTTCTCTTTCTACTAACCACGCAGGTTTTGTGAGATGGCTGCCACGACCAGCCATTGCTTTTGAGGTTCCAATTTCGAATAGAATTTTAGATTGAATTGTTACCTTACCACTAACGAATGAATGAATAGGGTTGCTTTGTTGATATGTGAAGAGCTTTCTCTGGTTTCATATTTAGTGAAATGCTAATGAAAGAAATGTTTGCTTCTTGTGTTTCAGTGAAAATTATAAAGGGTGTCTCAACTTTTGTTTCAAAAGTGCAATTTTTGCAAAATCATAACCATGTCAGAGAGCAGGCATTCAAAAGTATCCTCTATGTTTCCTAAAGACGCCGATTTACTCCTTTGGAAATTGTTAAAGAGATTGAAACGAGTCAAAACTTTTATCTTTTTCTTTTTGATTATTTCATTTTTATTTTTCTCTCTTTTTTTTATTTTCGCCATACAACGCACCCTCACTTTAAGCTACGTACCCAAACATTTCAAATTTTCTTCGTCGAAAATTCCTGTTGTTCTATTCTTTTATTGGAGAAGCATCGAGACGTAGGACTTGGATTGTGAAGCTTCTCTGTTGTAGAAACAGCCTTGTAATTTTTGTTCAAAAATTTTCGAATAGAAAATTTGGCGCTGCGTTATCCTCCCTTTTTTGCAGTTATTTACAGATGATGTAGAATTACGCTCTACGTTTGGCTCGTCGGTGGGTTTTTAGAGACCTTCGTGGTTCCTTTTGGAGCAAGGGTTTGTTTGCTTTCAAGTTTGTGAAAGGAAAGAGGAAAGATAGCAAAATGGAACGAGAAGGAAATGAAGTATTAGACTCAAGAAAGTCAAACTTGAACCTGGACTTTGAGTCTTCGCAAAAGTTACTTCAACTAAAAGAGTTGCACGAAGGCGACGTATTAAATGTGAAGGACGACGAATTGACGCCGAAGAGAAAGAGCAACGCCTCCTCAGTACCTCCTTCCTTTAAGTTGCTTTCAAGGTCAGCGCTTATGTGGTTGCAAAACCATTCGTCCACTATGGAACAGAATTTCAATACAAAAGAGAAGACAACAAAGAGTTCTTTTCTTTCCAAATCAGTGGAACCTTATGACTTTTCGGATATTGTCGATTTTGCCAAGAGCGCTGCTGTTGCCATCGGGAACGGAACTATTAGGTCTGAAAGACCAACAAGAAGTGGTGTGTCAGGGACTTACTTTCTAAAAGAAAGCTTTCCTAATCAAAAGGTATTGGGAGTGTTTAAACCTAGTGATGAAGAGCCTTGCATGCCCAATCACACAGTATCAAAAAGCTCTAGTTCAACTGCTGAATCTTGTCTTTCAGAAGCAGTCTGTAAGATGTTTCAGCATGGTTTGGGAGCTGTCAAAGAAGCAATAGCATATTTACTGGATCATGGACATTTTGCCAACGTGCCTCAAACTGTATTAGCTAGTTACAATATGAACTTTTCGTCAGCAGATTCGGATAAACAAGAGTCTGGCAACAATTCACTAAAAACAAAAACCGGAGCTTTTCAGCTATATGTTCCTAACTTGGGTGACGCGGAAGATTATGGTCCTGGAATTTTTTCTGTGGAGGCTGTTCAACGCATTGCTTTTTTTGACTTGAGAGTATTGAATTGCGATCGACATGGTGGAAACCTGCTTGTAACAAGAGACAAAGAAAAGAACGAATTATGTTTGGTTCCTATTGATCACGGATTTATTCTGCCGGAATATTTTGCTAGCTATCCCTGGCCAGTGTGGATGGATTGGCCACAGGTCAAAGAGCCAATAGTAGAAGAAGTTAAGAAATATGCCGCAACGATAGATGGTGAAATGGATGCGAAGCTAATAACAGAAGAAGCCGGTGGTTTCTTATCAAGGAAAAGCACCATTGTTTTGCGATTAATGTCTTTATTGTTACAAAGAGCAGTAGCGAAAGGATTGACATTATACGATATTGGTTCTCTTGTTTATATACGTGATCCCGAGACAGAATCCAGTGACTTTTACAACATTATGAAGGAAGCCACGGAATTAGCTCAAGTACGAAACAGTCATGTTTTGTTTGATCCCATTTCGTCTTCAAACCAAACTTTTCATTCCTTTCATTCAAAAGCTGAAAATGGTAGAAGATATGGTGAGCATGAGGAGCCTATGTTTACCATGGAGTCAGACGAACACGTTGATGATATTGAGTTTGATTCATTCCTTCCATTATCATGTAGCGCTCCCGATAATTCTCTTCAATGCAGCCAGCAGAACTTTGATCTCGTACAGGATGAATATCTTATTCGATATGCTATGAAGTTATTTGAAGAAAGATTGGAAGTTTTGTTGGAGCACAAACAAACTCCAAAAAGTGGGAAATATCATAATCACATAGGGTATGGTCATCGTCTTCGCGGTTACTCAGTTTTATCTAATGGTGATAATCCACAAGTTTTGAATTCTTTGGTTTCAAATGCTGACTTGATAGAAAGAAGCAGGCAAGAGCTTTTGGACAAAGAACATGTTACTCAAAGAGAACCTCCTGTTGAATTATATGACAAGGATTTGGAGACAAAAAGTTTACGTGAAAAAAGGAAGATGTTTGTTTGAGGTGAAGAGTATTTTGATGATGCTTATCCTATCGTTTCGTATACAAAAATATATTTGTTACGTTGATGGTCCAAAAAAGGATTGCAATGAAAGCCTATTTTAATTTTGTTCAGGACCTTCAATGAAGGATTTGATTCCGAAAAAGAGAAACAGCGAGCCAGCGGCAAATGATACCTTTTGTTCGGATAGACGAGAAGATAAGATAGTTGCTCCTATGACTGCGATACCACTACAAAGAAAATTGGCAATGGTTGCTCCAGTAATGATGGCAGCTGGATAATGAGAGGATGCTAAAGCCATGGTTGCCAACATGGAGCGATCACACCACTCAGCCGTAAAAATGAGCACAAAAATTTTTCCTAAAACTGATAAAAACCAAGACTTGTCAGTTTGAAAACCTTTCACCATTTCTTGTGCATCGGCTAGTTCATTGGACTCTCGACGTTGAAAAGAGTTTCTAATCATTTGTATGCCAAAGAAAAAGAATAGCAAAAGTGACCCATAATGCGTGTAAATAGGAGGTAATAGATGCATCAACTAGAGACGATCAGTTTTCCAATAAACTTAAACTGCATTCTTACATGACCCAAGAAACAAGCAATAGCCGTCATACTTGTAAGCGCTATCATGGCACCAACAAATACCAATAAAGGACTATAGCGTGTAGCCAATAAAGCAGTGGCAAACATACTTTTGTCTCCTAATTCCGACATGAATACCATGACAAACGCTTCAAAAAGACTTGCAAGGAACGGCGATTTCGACAAGAGTCTGTTTCCAAAGGTGAACAAAGAAGCAAGCAAGAAACTTGAAGAAGAACTCCAATGAAGTTGATGTAGAGGTAAAGGAGATATCTTCACGTGTTTACGATAAAATAAGAAAACAAATCGAAGTAACCAGACCACACGAAGAACGATAGAAATTCTCCGTGTTTTTCTTTTCTTATCCTCACTTGGCAGTTTGGAGAGGGTGAAGTTCTGGGAGTTGGGCACGACCCTTGTTCCATATGGGAATGACAGGAAACCCACATAGAATGATTAAATCTTGAACCGCTTTGTTTTATCAAGCTTGTTTTCCTATGATTAAAGAAGTTACATAAAAATAAACTCTTTCTAATACCAAAAACGTTTCTTGGTGAAGAAATCTTCCCGACGTTCCCAGTAAGAAAGGCCATGCTGAAAAGAAAACCAAATTTAGATCAATTAAGTCGTTGGCAAATGTATTTAGGGATCATTACGAGAACAATATGAATTGTATGAACAAATATTTCTGCAAAAAGGTCTTTAATGTGGTATTCACGTCTACTTATATTCCCGCAAGTTTTTGTTACCAAACTAACTAGTATACAATGACATTCTAGTTGAAACATTGACGGAAATATATCTCTGTTCTTTTTTGTGTTTCTATTACAAGTTTCCTTTCCATGAACCAAGAAAATTATGCCGAACACAGGCCAGTTCGGAGTTTCCTTGTCCAGTCCAGCGAAAGCCAGCCTGTGGAAGAATATATACATCACCAGCTATGATAGGGTCATCGGCATGGTACACATCATCTGGTGTGAATCCGAACAATTTGATATGATCCATAACGATATCTGTCCATTGTCCTGGTCCAGCAAACTCCAGAACATCATAGTTTTGCAACTGCTCCCTTGACATATATGTCGCTTTCTGCAGAGCACTTTGAATAACTTTCGACACCAAAGGATGGAAAGGACAGGCTCCAAGTGACCAAACTGTTAATTGCACATCTCGTGCTAACGGTTTCGGTCCAACTGGATGCTGTTGCCATTTCAGGTCATCTCTTAGACTTGCCTCATATCCAGTTATTAAAGAAATTTCATTCAAACCATTGGTCCAATTGCTTATCGGTTTCAAACAGAAAGTATCAATGTCTGAATAAATTCCTCCAAAGTACAATAAGAGTAGAAACCTTAGAAAGTCTGCCTTTAAAATATGCTTGGGTATTTTAGAAAACACGCTATTGAAAGAAGGGAAAAAGGTTGCGATAAACTCATCAATATCTCTTTTTTGCCACAAAAGATAAACTGCTTCTTTGTTCAACGTTTGGAAACTTTTCGACGAGTCTTGGAGAATTTCAGGAATATTTGCATCATTTTCAGCATACCAAATTTGATGAATAATACTTGGAATAGTATTTGTGACACCTTTTCTATTCTCTCTGAAATATAGTGTTGAAGCGTGGATTGCTTTTTTCAATATGTCACTTGATATCCTTGGTTCATACTCTTCGGTCCGAGAATGAGTATGAGATACTGCTGTGTTTTTCCAATAAAGAATATACCATGAGACTAGGCAGCAAACTAGTACTAAGAAGCAGAGACTTGTAATAAAACGACGTTTAACCCCAGGAATACCCATTCTAAAGGCACACAAGGCCATATGGCGCAAAAATTGCAATGTCTTTGCATTGAGAAAGCATTTTTCTCTTGACCATTTTTATTTCTATTTTTGGGGCATTTCACATCTCATGTGCGTCTTGAAAATGTAACATTCGTCCTCTTTTTGTAACCTACAGAACAATATCAAAATGCCACAGGCATACGTTCAAAACGCAATTCAAAGGAAGCATCTCTATGAAAGCGTTCTAATTCGGAGCTCATGGGGTCCAATTCATAGCATCGTCTAGTAAAACATCTAACTTGTTCTACTAACAATAAATAGTACTTTTCCAATGTTTCACAAACAGCCATTCGTTCATCAACACAAGTAGCTTGACTCCATCCTTCCACAACACTTCTCAAACCAGACTTGGTTTGGAAATATTCCATTTCTAGTTGCAAAATGGTGGCGCGTATTGAACCATCGGACACATCTTTCATTGTACGCATCAATTCTTCTAAAGCACCCTTTGCTAGACCAATATAAACAGCACTCAAACAAGAATAATGCCACGAACGGCTCAAAAGGGCGGCATGCGAAAACTCATGTTCTGTTTTGGTAATTCTATTGTTGCTATGAATGCCAACTTGATGAAATACAACACTGGACATTCCACTTGCTCTGAAACCAGTCTGGCTTGTTGTTATTTTCTTCAATTTCACAGCTTCCGTCTTCGGAATAAGGAAAATTGCAAAAGGATTCTTCTCCTTTTGATCTGTCTGGCAATCAATCGATGAATCATCAAACTGAATGACACCAATGAAATAATCTAACAGAGGACTTGCGACTACTTCTTCTGCAATCCCATCGATTGTCCAGAGAATCTCACCGTTGGCTAAACGAGAAGCTTTTGCACAAAGAGGATTTCTTTCTGGAATATGAGGTGAAAGGATTGTGTAACATAGGCATTGTCTTAGAACAACATCCCAAAACATATCTTCTGCTGCACTACAACGATACGTAATAAGCCAATCTCTTAAAAAGCCAATGGTTGCAAAATGATGAGCAAGTCCATAACCCGTAGAACCACAACCACTGCTTAGTTCCATAATAATTTCAATACACTCAAATATTGATAAATCTTCTCCACCATATTTAGCTGGAATATTGGCTATAGGAATTCCTTCTAATTGACAACGAATATAGGACTCTCTAGCAAATACTGAGTTCTCATCAAAGGTTTGAGAAAGTTGTAACAGCAAGTTTCGAATGGCAGAAGATACTTGAATGATTCGCAAATTCTGATATTTTCGATTGATAATACGTTGAAGGATACTATCCGAACCATGAGTCAAACACTTTAATGGTTTCTCAGTGTTTTTAATAAAACGGTAGTCACTAGTCGTACTCGACTCTTCTTCATTGGTTACAGAAAGATCTTTTGAATAGTTATAGACACTTTCCTCCATTCTCTTTCGAGCCTTCAAAAGCGCTTGTTGTATCAGTTCATCTTGCTTTGCTAACACTCCAAGATGTGCCAATGCTTCTTTAGCAGCTTTTTGTTGAGCTTCCTTCTTTGATACTCCTTTCCCTTCTCCTAAGACCACGTGATCAACTCTGGCATGATAAACAAATTCTCGTTCATGTGATGGACCTTTACAAGATAGCTCGAAATAGTCCACCTTTCCTTTATTTTGTGTCGAAATATATTCTTGTAGCATAGACTTGTAGTTGCGTGGAGGATTACTGAGCATATCTAATATAATAGTCCCCAGTTTTATATACACGAATTTACGAACAGCTTGGAATCCTCCATCCAAATATATGGCGCCAACCACGGCTTCCAAGGCACCAGCACGAACTGAAGAAGTGTTTTTCAATTTCTCAAACCCCTTTTTCACAACTAGATGTTGTGCTAGTTGGAGAGTGGTAAAGTATTGTTCACACGCTTTCCGACTGATTAAACTGGCACGTAATTCTGATAAACCTCCTTCATCAAGGTGAGGAAACCAAAGAAAAAGAAACTCTGTGACTAAAAAGTTCAAAACACTGTCCCCTATAAATTCCAATCTTTCATTATTTTGAAGATCTGCTTTTGTTGATTCCACTATTTTGTCTCGAGTCTGAATATCGTAGTGAACTGATGAGTGGACGAGAGCCAATCGTAACAAATGTCTGTCTCTAAATTTATATCCAATACTTTTCTCCACTTGTTCAATTGTACTATCGTTCAGGACTGATTCGACTATCCAATGTTTAGTGATGGGTTGTTTTTGGTCTGCTTGACAAAAGAACCGACTATGGGATAAAGAACGGCGAGGAGTTTGAAAGTAACAAGCGAATCGACGACAAGAATGCAAGATTACTGTTTTGTAGTTTCGAAAAACATACCTCTTGCCTAACCCTGTTAAACCACTGACAGGATGGCGAGCGATAAACAGCCAAGTCATTCGATCCAAATGTTCACTGTCGAATAGAAAAATGAATTTCTTATTGCTTTCTTTCATTGTCTGTTGGTGAGCGAATGAAGTTTGTTGCGTTGATCAGTGGTGGAAAAGATAGCCTGTATAGTATTTGTAAATGTATTGCATATGGACATGAACTAGTAGCACTTGCCAACCTCTATCCGAGTGACACCAAGCTTGAAGATGCGGACTCGTATATGTATCAGACTGTTGGGCACGGCGTTATTCAGTTCTATTCAGCGGCGTTACAAGTTCCACTTTTCCGTAAAGCAACCAGTGGAAAAGCAGTTGTAACCTCTCTTGGCTATTCTTTCAGCAAACAAGATGAAGTAGAAGATCTATATGAGCTACTACACGAAGTTAAACAATCCATTCCACAGGTGGAAGCAGTGTCTTCTGGCGCCATTCTTTCAAACTATCAGCGATATCGTGTGGAACATGTTTGTTCGAGGTTAAACCTAATTTCTCTATCTTATCTATGGAGAAGATCCCAAAAGGACCTTCTGCAAGAAATGTTTGCAAGTGGAGTTGATGCGATAGTGGTCAAAGTAGCTGCTTTGGGGCTCTTACCTCGCAAACATTTAGGTAAACATTTAGTCGAATTGGAACCTTTACTATTACAACTTGAACACCAGTATGGTTCTCATGTTTGTGGAGAAGGAGGAGAATTCGAAAGCTTAGTGGTTGATTGTCCTTTGTTTCGATATCGTCTTGTGATAGATGACTGGGAGCCAGTTGTGGTTGTTGATGATAAAATAGCTCCAACTGGCTATCTGAGAATCTGTCTACATCACATTGAAGAAAAGGCAATGCATATAGACCGAATTCAGTGGATATCTGAACTTGTACCAAAGAAGACATTCTTAGTGACTGCTCAGAGTCAACAAGACAAGCAACGGAAACGACAAAGAAAGAGTGCATTAATGACTCCAGCTCATTTTATGTGTCAATCAAGGTGGAATGTCTCAAATACCTTTTCTTATTTCTTATGCTGTGGTATGAAACTTTCTGAGAAAGAAACCATAGCTAACGCCACGGTTGATGAGATGAGAGAATGTCTAAAAGAGTTGGAAGAATCTCTAAAGGAAAGTAGTCATACACGAAAGGACGTATTTTATTGTCAAATTTATCTTGGAAACATGAAAGAGTTTGCTCAAGTGAATGAAATATATGGGTCTTATTTTGGTTTAGAACAGCCACCTGCACGAGCTTGCATAGAAGTATCTTTTCCGATGAAGCACAGAGTTGTTTTAGAAGCCTTTGTCTGTCGTGAGCGTAGAAATGTTCTTCATGTTCAAAGTATTTCTGAATGGGCACCTCTTTGTATTGGTCCATACTGCCAAGGTTGCAATCTTCGAGGAACAATCTTTCTATCGGGTATTCTTCCAATATTTCCACCAACAGCCAGCATTCCTAATGGTATTGATATCCAAGATGCAACACAACTTTGTATGCAGAACGTACTGAGAACAGTGGAAGCTTTTCCTTGTGATTGGAAAGATGTATTGTTTGTTTATTGTTATGTTACCAATGTGGAAGATTGTCAAATTGTTACTAATATCCTTTTTAATAAGTATAATATAAGAAAACACTGTGCATATTGTATTCTTCCTGTGAGTAATTTGCCACGACAGGGTTCCATTGAGTTACAGCCTATTTTGGTCAATGTAGATGGCGATGTCTTGCCAGGAAGAAAAGTTTTAGTTAGAGGAAACAGCGATAGTTTTTACTCTATGGGAAATGGTTCAGTAAGTGATGTGTCAGCGCAAAAGACGGATAAAATAAGGAACGTCGAATGGCAAGTCAGTTTTGGTCAGGACTTGGCTATCCTTCACGTCAATTGGATGTTTGCTTCTCTACAAAATGAACCTTCGCATTTATCTTGTTTCGATTGGGAAACACAATTCCAAGGAATAATATCAGAAGTTGTACAACTTTTCCAAGCTCAACTCGCCAAGTTGCCTATTGAGACGGCATATTCTCCCGTTGCTTGTCGAACTTGGCTTCCAAAAGACTTGGTATGGACAGATTCTATCCCGTTGCAAGAAGTGTTGGAGAGAGTCGTAACAAAATGCCTTTCCTCAAAGAATCTTGTCAGATGTCCTGTTTTTATTATTCCTTTGGATAATGGTTCGATGAACATTGGCCACTTTCAGTTAATGTTACAGTTTGATCATTTTGCTCCGAAATCTCGACTATGAACAATTTCAGTTTTCATAATAATGTTCAGGTTTATAAACAACGATCTAACAGTATCATATGGATAAAACGTTACTCAACTTAAAACTTTGTAGTTTCTCAAAGGAGAGAAGAAATATCCGATAAACTGGGAGATTGTTGTTTATGTTCGTCGTTGAGAATCTTGTAGCTGCTCAATCTCACCAATCAGTTTGTTTATGTCGCGATAAAGGTGCTCGATTTGCATGCTCTTATCGGATAACTTTTCCTGAAGATTGGTTACAAGTGCATCACTTTCTTTCAACTGTTCCTTTAATCTGCTTTGTCGTTCCGTTCGGCGTTGTTCCAACTCCTCCAGTCTTTTTTTGAGTGTATCGTATAAACCACGAGTTGAATTGCGATGATGCCAGAAAGAGTTTTCTGCACGGATAACTTGCAGTTCAAGTTCTGTTCTTGATAACTTTGCCTGGCAATCTTCCAACTTATTTTTTAAAGTTTGTTGGACTTTTTGCAATTCTTTCAGCTCCTTATCTTGAGGACTCTCCTCTCCAGATATCTTTTCTTGCAAATATCGTATGGTTTCTTCCAATGTTTCTCCCTTTTGAATACTGTTCTGTTCATACACCTTGTCAAGAAGGAAAATCAGCGCCCTTGCACTCTCTTCACGATTGTATTTTGTAACATGTGTAATTACCGGCAAAAGATCACTTTGACAAGCAGCTTCCAATAAACTTTCAAATGTTTCTGTTTCGAATGATGCTGAGGAGGAATGGTCTTTGATAGTTTGTGATCCTATTTCGGTTTGCAAATGAGCAGGTCTACCATTTTGGTCAACTGTTGGGATATTTGCTGCTGCTGCTGCTATATTGCATGACAGTTCATTTGTTTGTTGGGTAGCAAGTTTGCTGTCTGATTTGGTAGGAGACGCCAACAGGCTTTTAAAGGAGTTCAGTTCTTGAACCAATGCTTCTTTTTCGTCGAAATCCACTGATCCTTTCAAGTCTGAATCTTTTTCAGAAAACTGACTATCTGGAACAGACTGTCCTCTAGTGTCCACTGAACGGTAATGATTTTCATTTTCAAGGGTTGCAGAAAACTTTGCTTGATCGATTGCATCATCTTGAGTGGGCTGAGACTGTCTCTGAATGTTTCGTCGTGCTTGTGCTTGGGGTTGAAATGTTTCATTATTCATATATACTCTTGTAAGACTTTGTTGCCCATCATTATTTGTTGAACGTGCAAGACTTGAGTGATTTCTTTGGCATTCATCGGTAAATGAGATGCTATCATTCGTGGACAACTTGCTCTTGGTTTGATGGGATGGAGGAACCATGGATGGCTTGAGCCGATATAAATCTTCGTCATCACTGAATTTGTCTAATTCACTCATTAGTTGCTGCTGTTTTCTTTGCCGTTGAACATGTAGCAATCGATCTTTCAACAGTTCAGAAGCCGCAGCAGTAGAATTTTTCTCATTGCCGCTTTGGCTGGTATTTGATACTATGGACTTGGAATTGATGTGGTTTTTCGAATCAGCATTGGCATTGTCTCGCAGTTGCCTTGCAACTTGTGAATTTGAATATGATAGCTCCATTGGTACCTTCATCTCTTCAAAATTGTTGCTTGTGGAATTCATGGATAGTAATAACGGATCTTTCTCTTGGTCACTTTTAAGAACCTTGGCTGGTGTGAACGCTGCATTGGAATAGCTGTGTAGGTTTCGTTCTTCTTCAACATTCAAAGAATTTTCAGAGGAGCTCACTGGAAGAAAAAAAGGCACATTGCTTGATTGAATAGCAGCCGTATCGATATCTTCTTCAAGTAGCATGTCAAAGCCTTGGTTTACAGAAAGTCAGTATGCTGCATATTTAAGAAGAAATATACGTACGGTCTTGTATTGGTTTGGGATTTGGTTGCATCGTATCTTGTGGATTTCCTAAAGTACCATCAATATTAAAATGAAAGGTTTTATGTTCTATGTGTCATTTCTTACCAGAAGAAAATTGGGATACTTGTTCAGTATCGTTTGCTTGGGATTTTGCTAGAACGACTGTTCTTTATCAGTCTACGTATTTATAGAATAATTCTGATATCTCACCTTGAGGATTCGGTTGCTTAATAACGGTGTAACCATTTTCTATATTTGAAATTGTCAGTTTAACAAATCTAGGTTGGCACTATAAACCTTACTGTTCGCTTTGCCGTTAGTTAAGATAGTCTGGTTATTTGTGCCGGTTGCTTGATTACTATTTGAATTCGTAGAAGTAGATTTCTTAGTAACTGGTACATTATCTGTACTTTTTTCTTCTACAGTCTTTAAATAAAGTTCGAGGCTTTGAACAAGTTCATTCGTTGGCATGAAAATTGTGTCAGAAATACACTGAACACGTCAATGAATTGAAGCAGTGGATCAGGAAGGCAGGCAAAAGCCACGCATTTCCATTGAACCAATGAGAGTTGAGTATTGGTTGTAGTTTTGGCGGGTTTGGGTCTGTCCACCCGTTTTGTATAAGTGAATTGCGAAAGGAAGCCAGTAGATTGGAGTCTGGATCTTAAAAGGTACAAGTAACTCAGAAAAGAGATCCTTCTCTAGAATGGATATTTATTGTTCGAACTTGTCGAGAATCATTGAATTGAACTATATATTGAATAAATTATATGATAACGGTATACGATTGGCTGTATCTTGCCATCACTGTCTCGCTCCAGCTTGGTTGCTCTTTGTTTCAATTAGGGTCGTGCAAAGAACAGCTCTTTTGTAGCTTCCCTATGCTATAAATAGTATAGACCTCACAATATCCAGTGTAACACATTTTACGCTCTTTGAAAACTATTTGATAAAACTTTTCTTGGGAGCAAACAGCCACTTGGTAGCAACCGTCACCTTTTAGTGAGATGTATCTAGCGCCAGAAGTAGAACGTATATGACGTTCCTCATTCTTGTTCTTAAGATTCGTATTGTTCTTTTGAGTTACGTTTTCTCCTTTCGAGAATGACATTTTCTTTATTTGGATTATAGAGGGCAAGAGGAAACTGACGCGCTATGGGGGTGTGCCTATGAAAACCAGCTGGATTCGCTTTTCATGATTCTTTGTATACGCTAAGCTTTTATTTGGTACGCATCCTAAGTCATTTGTTGGACGTACATGCCTTGTTGCACTTACCCGTCTACCAGTCATTTGATTAGTAAGGAACAAGAGATATTTACAGACAGACATCTTGCAGGTTCCATGGAAACAACTCCAGAAAAAGCCAGCAACGTTTCAAAAGAAATATCAGAGGACAATGTTTTCTCATCTTCTTTTCCAAAGAATGGGCTCCTATTCGGTAGTTTGTAAATTACTTTATAAATTTTCTTTCTTTTGAACCAGGATTCTCTACAAGGATTTTAAACAACCTCTTTTGAGAAAATTGAAAGCTCACATTTTTGCCATTTCTCAACTACCAGCCACAACCTCTGGTATGTTGCCTGAGTATACTCATTCTGTCACGCTTTCAAAACCTCTTGTTGAAAAGTGGTTGTGCCAATAAACTTGTTTGAGGATATATTATTTGTATACTCTTCTCAAGGGTCTTAACTTTTCCTTTCAGTAGACAGACAACACTCTATAAAGGGGAACTTTTCCTTGCTGAAACTCAATTTAATTGCTTGCTGATTGATATTATAAAACATGGTATCCAAATTTCAAAGACATTCATTCGTTAACAATCTGCGGCTTGTTATATTGGATAAACCATCATCGCCGTTTTCCACATCCCCACACGATTGCTCCACGTCTCCCCCAATCGATGCCCATCGAATGGTTTTCATGGCCATTATTCGAGCGCCATTTCCTCATTTGGCGGGCTACTGATTTTGAATTCTACTCAACAAACGGTTGGGCGAATATTCTCCTCTTTCTGAAAAGTAACAAGAAACAGTTAGATGTTATCCGATGGAAGGCTATACTAGTGTTAACAGTCCTTTTGTACTAAAAGATGGGATGCAGTCTCCCTCCTTGAAGTGCTTGTTTTCACCTACACCATTAAAAAACCTTTCCACAGTTGAAACTACAAAAGGGGAAACAAGCACACCGCAGCATAACGAACGCGTCGAAGAAACTAATGAACCGACTTTACTGGTATCGACACTCGACAAAGAGTTGGAAAAAGCTCAGCAAGGACAACTTCCGACTTGTCGACGTCTTTTGCTCCCCAGTTCCAAAAGGAAAAGTTCGCTAAGAGCGACAAAAAATAATACAAGAGATTTGGCTTCTTTTACTATGGAAGAAGCGATTCAAGCAGCAACCGAACGAACAAGAGTGCATAACAAGAGGGTTCTTAGCTTGATTGCTAGCAGGGACCCTGTTGAAGAAATCAGTCCCGATGAGTTTTGGAAACATTCCAAATATCACCTATATCTTACTGAAGAACACAGCGAAGAGCACCATGGTGACGAATTTGAAGGCCTAAGCTCACCACTGACTATGGGAACTGATAATCAGACAACCCCCACAAAACGTTTACAGTCTGTGGATAAACTCTCAAATAATGACAAACAACTTGAACCGTATATTGAAAAATCTGTCAATGCCATGGAATCAAATTACCCATCTACGACGCCTTGTACAGTTCAAGTTGACTTTGAAGTACAACAAAGCAATTTTAATGATGAAAATGAAACCGTCGACTGGGAAGATGATACCTTTCCTTATGTGATGCATCCTCATGAAGACAGTGATCTACCGATAGATAGACAAGAATATTCAAGCCATCCTCATTCATTCAAAATACAACATGTTGGTGGAATGACATTGAACTGTGATTCAGCAAGCCCTTCACCTAACGTAGTTCCAAAGAGACCCAAAAATGAGAAATCAGATGAGACAGTGGCAAGGAAGAGGCAAACTAGCACTATCCGCAAATCAGAATCTAAACAGGGGCCACCACGAGAGTTGCGTTTCTTACCTGCTGCTCGTGAAACAGATGGCCTTCATGAAGTTGGCTCCGGTTTGAGACGAAGTCAGAGAACACGCTTTCCCGTACTGAAATTTTGGAAAAACGAGACTATTCTATATGAACGAAGAGATTCTCGACAATTCCCAACCATTGCTGGAATATTAGCATATCCAGATACTCCACAAGAAGAGAACTGCAGGAAATCTAAAAGAAGGCGACGAGTACAACATCATAATTCGCGCAGCAAGCACCGTTTAGCTGGTCATTCAAGTTCGACAGAGGATTCAGATAGTGCAGACGAAGAAAGAATAGGTGGATCCTTATCAGATGCTCGCCAAGGAGTACATTAGCTTGGAACACACGTTCTATGGTAAATGTGTCAATGCATCATTGCAATATCCAACCTAATGACTAGAATGTATACAAAAATAATAAAAATGTGTTTGTTTGGTAATTGGAGCGATTGAACAAAAATAAAGTTTTGATCAGTTAGTAGTTCAATGCATCGTTTTCACTAAACCATTTATCAAGAAAAGCAAAAATAATTAGCTTTTACTCTTCAAACCAAAGCACAAGAGACAAAGTTCATTGCTGTTCACGAGACTTGGCAAATTGATAAATCTTCTTCACCATATATGCGGTGGCACCAATAGCCGCACTAGCTGCTAATATTTTGGAAGCGATAAGTGCGTAATGGACAAAAGAGGAATTTTCATAGTATCCAGGACAAGCAAGTTGAGGATGGAGACCAACACCTACTAACATTTGAAAGATATCAGCGTCTTCTTGTAATCGAAAAGATACTTTTACAGGATGTGGTAAACTCAAATGATCACAAAATTCCGTTGGAGATACTTCATAATGTTGAGAAGTTCCTGACAAGTCTGCTTTAGTTGCAACAAAAACAACAGGCAATAGAGGGCGCAAGGCAACTAGGTTTTGATATAAACGTGCAGCATAAGAGAAAGATTTGGGTTCATGAATATCGTAAAGCAAACAAACAACGTCACAAGCGTCTAAATGTGGTACAGCCACACTTGTTGTCTTTTCATGATCGTTCTTCTGCTCTTTCCCTTCTGTAGATAATAGCCGCAGAAGATGAGAAGTGATTTCCTGTTCAGGAATTTCAAACAGCGACAGAGAACGATAACCACCTCCTTCCTCTTCTGGTAAACGAATCTTTCTAAGTGCTGCTATATTTCGACTGGTTGGTATATGGTTTTCTGAAAATGGCATACCAACTAAAGAACGTAACATACTCGACTTTCCACAGCCTGGACTACCCATCACATAAACCTGGAAAACATTTCTTGTAACAGTCTTCGAGCGACGGTCTTTTCTTCTTCTACGAGACAATATATATGCAGTATTTATATCATTTTCATAGCCAAGATAAACCAACGAATATAAGGCACTTTCATAATCATCCAGTAAATATAAGGACCATCTGTCAATAAAACCATCTCTCGTGATTTTGGACTCTTCACCAACTTGAACATATTCTACCAAACGAATGCCATGCTTTTCTTCATCCCAAGGAGCATAGGGAATAGTGGCAAACAATTCTTTAAGCTCTTTGTCAGACAGCTTTCCATCCTTATCTGCATCAGCCGAATCAAACAAGTTTTGTAAGAATGACATTCCCTGATCAGAAAGTTCCACACACTGGTCTTCTGTTTTCTTAAGATCCAAATTAACGTACTCTGGTTTCAGTAAAAGGTCATCATCATATCCAAATTTTCTCAAAACGGCCCAAGTGGTCTCCAATCTCCCTTTTTGAATAAACAGTTTGTGCAAATAAAGAAATCCACTTAAAGTAACATATCCATTAGAGTCAAGACCATCTGTAGTATTGTCTCGAACAACATTCTTCACACCCTCTCTTTCCTTTGGTTTCAGTTCCACCCCAAAGCAATTGTACTGAAATTGATTTAGCTCTTCATCATTAAGAACACCATCCTTATCCTTGTCACAAAGCCTAAATATTCTCTTTAACGCTGCTACTGCCTTTGGTTTCAGTGTATGTTCATTCACGTCATACAAAGGTGCAGTAGGATGAATGACAGCTTTCTGAGCATAATAAAACAGCTCTGCAATATTAAATACTTGCTTTGCTGAACACTCAATGCAAACATCTACTTCTCTAAATTCGTCCATGATTGGTTTTATCAAATGTTCCAACGAGTGATCCGAGCCGATACCCCTCACGTCAATCTTGTTACCTACTAACACTACTGGAATATCTACTTTCAGTCTTCTCAAAGTTGGAAGCCAGTAAGAACTTGCTCTATCTAGTGTTTCTCTTTTGTTAACGTCGTAAACCAGGACCAAGACGTCAGCTCTACGGATTTCATCTTCCAGCTTTTGTCTGTCTTCTGGTACTGTCGACGTATCTACAATAGAGACATGTACACGTTCAGGGGTCACTTCGGGGGGAATCACTACGGTGGGCAACACTGGTTGAACGTCCTCATCAAAAGATTCGGAAATAAGTGTTTTTATCAGGGAGCTTTTACCGACTTTTGGGTCTCCTACAACTACGATTCGAACAGAAGGCTTCATATGGCTAACTAAATAGTAGCTTGTTCAACAATATGGTTCAACAGGCGAGAAACAGCGTTGTCAGCCGAATGGCGTTTTCCTCAGTTTACAATAGGAAAGAAATTTTAAATCCCCGCCGGAAAGATTGGAAGACCTGCTCATTATTTGGTCACTTGTTAAGGAAAGCAGAGGAAGAGAGAAGAGTGGGTTGAAATAAACTGATATTTTTGTAGTGCGAATAAAACCATCCTTTTCTTATGTTGTGGTTGAGCAATGAACACTTTCTGTTGCTTTGTATCCGTTGGTCAAGCAAAAGCGGTTACCTCAGCGTACAAAAAGTATAAATAAAATTCTCAGAGGAGGCAAGTTATTTTATGTTAATAGTTACCTCTGGCAGATACTCTCGGGACACTTTTGAAAATGAATGTGAAGCGTCGTTGACAAAGGTACCTTCAATTTTATCAAATAAGAAAAGGAGTTTATTCTTTACTAGCCAACGTTCATCAGCTATTAATTGAAAACCAAACACTCATATGGACAGCTGCACTAATGATGAAACTTAGTGGTTTTTCTAAAATATGTTTGAGAAATAAAACCTTCCCATCATCATTTAAAAATCTTCCTTTGGTTAAGATTGGACGAGCTGAGCCTTTTCTGTTGTTAATCAACCTCAAAAACAAGTGTTCCCCAATAGAATGGTTGTAGCTATGACAACAGAACCAGTAGAATACTATCTTGAATCTTTGAGATCTGCAGATAGTTTGCTTTTGGGGAAAGTGGTTCAGCAATTGCTGGAAGACCGAAATGTCCACGTCTTTGGAGAATTCTTACAGGAACCAGCTCTTCAACAGGTTTGTTATTCAGTCAATTGATGTTTCCAGTAACTAAATTTCTCATTATCTAGCTAAAAGAGAATTCACCTGATGTGTTTCACTTATTGGAGGTATTTGCTTTTGGAACCTGGAAAGATGGCCAAGGTAGTGATTGAACCTTGTTTTCCAAAAACTCAAAATTGAACTTGTTAGATAATGCTTATTTCTTTCAATTGAATGAGGAAGCGAAAAGGAAACTCAAGCGCTTGACTCTTGTAGATATTGCGTCCAAGAAGAAACAACTGGAATATTCCTACTTGATGGATTGTCTAGAACTAGAGTCGTTACGACAGTTGGAGGATTTGATTATCGAATGCATCGAATTACAGTTGATTCGTGGTAAACTAGATCAAAAGGAGAAACGTTTTCAAGTAGATTGGACCATGGGAAGAGATGTTGGGGATCACCATCTGCAAGAGATAATAGACACCTTTCGTGAGTGGGAGAGTCACGCAGGCTCACTGTTACTGGAATTGGATTCACAGGTAGACTTACATATTATTTCTGAGAACCAATACTAATTGTTTTTGAAATAGATTGAGTTTATTCAGGAAAAAGATATGGAGTTTCAATCAGAAAAGAAGCATATGAGCCAACAAGTAGAAGAAGCACAAAGACAGGTTCGAGAGCAGCAATTGAGACAAGAACAAGAAATGGAAGTTCAAAATCCGATACAAAGAATAAGAAGAGATAAGCGGTATGCAAAAGTACTTGTTAGTTGCTTGAAACCAGAAAAACTGAGTTGCTCCTTAGTGCTAAAAGAAAATCCTCGTCTGTTCATCGAACTAGTTGAGAAGAAAAATTATTATTGTTTTTTAATAACACTTTTATGCTCTCAACAAAGAAATATAACTTGTTTCTTATTCTTTTTCTTCTCCCATGGCATTCACAGTGCTCAGAAAATCAATTGTTTTCTATTACAAGTAACTTTGAATGACCAATTTTGTACGTGTCTATTTCACTGGTCTTGAGCAAGCTCGTTTAATAACCATACAAAGATAAAGAATAAAAACCAAAATGATCATCCAAACTCATTCTCAAGCAAACATAATAACTTGTCACTTTTGCATTTTCCAAAGCAATACCACAAATTCTATCCAAATATTTGGCTCAAAAGATAAAGAGAGAATTTAGTTCGATAGGCTAAGGTGCTTCCATAATTTCTCATAAAACAACTTAGGTTTCGAGAGCTTCTGTCAAGTCCATAATCACAATTCGTCTCGAATTAACTAGAGTCCTATGAAGAAAAAAGATAAAAGATGGTCAACGTAAAGCTATGCTATATACCCTACTAAACCTCTAGAAAGACTGGTTGCAATCTGTGCTTTCCCTGTCAACGCACCCAAAGGAAGAACTCTCGTAACTTTTGTTTCTTCGGGTTGAGAAAGATAAATATGACTCATGCCAATGGAAACAAGCATCTCATCTCTTCTCTCATTCCGTTCACTTGACTCCTCAATTCCCATCCATAATAAATGATCATTATCATACCAACTCGCTTGCAAAACTGTTTTCAAGTTATCCAAAGGGATTTCCACGGTGTCCTGTAGGTATAAACAGCTATCATTATTTCTGACTTTGGCAGAAAGAAGCCGTATTGTATTGCTTGAAGGGCAAATACAAGCGATATTAATCTGCCTATTCATCGAGCCAACCGATTCGTAATAAGAAATATTTCCTAATGAAAACCAAGACTTGTCCAACGATGAATTGAAAAGATATGTCGACCAGCATAACTGTTGCAATGGAAAATGAGAATGAATTTCCTTACGAATCTGCTGACAAAGACAATTATAAGAATTAGATAAATCATCAATACTAAAACTCATGATTTCTTTTGTTGCATGAAACCACTGAAACAACAAATCATATACTTAGAAAGCAGGGTAGATTCCAAATACTTACCTGCTGGAGAGTATGCGAATCTTCCAAGAAGAGGATACTTTCTAAGATAATCTTTTTTGACAACGTAGATAATTGACCTTGATCATTTTCTAGACAACCATTTTCTTGAGAGAGACGTTGCGTACAGTTAACGAACCATTCTAGAAAACACTCTAATCGATAAACAAAAATTCCTATTCGTGTCTTCCATTCATTTAGTCGTTGAAATAGGAAATGTGCTTGAGAATGTGTGTCCATGTTCCTTGGAATAAAACTACACGAAATGCTTCCCGTCGAACCAGCTCGTAAGAAACTTTCCATTCTACTTAATCTCATCATGATCTTTCGAATTTCCATAGATAACTAGACTGCTTATTATCCTTTAACATTTTAATATATGCAATCTGTGCTTACTTGGGTCAAATAATCATGCTTCACAGAACATATTTTGTCTTGCAACTGCTTTTTCCATCTTTCTGCACCCATCAAAGTGACATTTGTTACAAAGTACTGAATCAAAACCGGTGACTTTTCACCATTTATCAAAGATAAAAATGCTTGTTGATAGTTAGAAGCAACATCATCGTAGTCTCTCAACAAATCCTCTAACTTCTGAAACTGATCCTCCACCAGAGTACCGATTTCTTGAAAAGTCTCAAGTATCTTATCGTATTTGGTTGCATACTTGCGAATGCCTTCATTCAGCTGCAAAAGGTTTTCACTAAGCCACAGCAGATGACTACAAACAAACAACGTTATTCTGTCAAGAATGGAAATACAATAAAGAAGCACTGACCTCCAATGTGGTTGGAAACAAACCAGTGAGAATGCACCAATAAATGGTTCTTGTTTTGACGGACTCGTAAAGAATAAATATCCTGCATTACTAAAGTAAAGATGATATACTGCTGCCCTGTCGTAAACGTCAATATCTATTAATGGTATCCTTCCATGAAACAAGGCTTGAATGGACCCATCAGAACTGGCACACCATAACAAACTTAATGGGGATGGAACCTAAATAATTATTATATTACAACAAAGTTCTTGAAAAGCGCAACAGCTCATGCCTTCATCAAAAGTTCTTCACTTAAATATGCTTCTCTTTCACGACGGATGACTTGTTTATAGCACTCGTTTACAAAGGATTCGTCTTCTTCAAGATTAGTCCACAACAAGCTTGTGATGGACGCATTCGGGAACACTTCAAGTTCAAAATAACTTTCCTTGTCTTCATCAAACTTGAATATCTAGAAGAGAATGTGTTAACGTACACTGTGAGTGAGAAAAGATTATTGGCATACGTTGAGAACACCATCAGAACGTCCAACAGCTATGAAACTTCCATCAGGAGACCACGCCAAAGAAGTTACTGAAGGCGAAAGTTTTGAATGATTCCTCAAGACAAAGGACGCCACTTTCTGCCACTGCACACGATACACTGCAATTTCACAGCCACCGACTATTACTGCTATCAAGTCCATAGTAGGACATAACGATATAAATTCAACTTCAACTGGCAAACTTCGGTCTTGTACCTTGTCAATGCTCGCCATGACTAGACGAAAAACATCAAATTTATTTCTTTCATTCTCTCATCGAAAGAAAAAATGATTGGCGCCAAGTGGTTATCCTGTCGATCTTCGTTTCAGTGGACTAGTTGTGTTGTTTATTCTTCAAGAAAGAGATGCTCATTTAGCTATTATAACCGTTGTGGTTGCAGAAATAATCAAAAGTTTTGTAGTAAACACCGAGCAAGTGCAAGACGAAGCAGTGCTTACTATACACACTGGAAATGTTTGGCGAGCGTGGCAGAAAAGAAAGATTTTTCAAACCATAAAATTACTTCGAGAACGGATGACTACTCTACTTGGTATTTGGATATTATTCAAGCAGCTGAATTAGCTGACCAGAGTGCAGTAAAAGGTTGTTTAGTAATTCGACCTTATGGTTATGCCATATGGGAACTAATCAGAGACGAGTTGGATAGATTGATTAAATCCACGGGAGCTGTCAATGCTTATTTTCCTTTGTTCATTCCTCAGAGTTTCTTATCGAAGGAGGCTGATCATGTCGAAGGTTTTGCAAAGGAGTGTGCTGTGGTAACTCACCATAGATTGCGGTCTAATGGAAAGAGTTTGGAACCAGATCCGGATGCAGTTTTAGAAGAACCACTGGTTGTTCGACCAACTTCGGAAACCATCATTTGGAATATGTTCAGGAAATGGATAAATTCTTATCGAGACCTTCCTTTGTGTATAAATCAATGGGCAAATGTTGTACGTTGGGAACTTAGAACCAGGCCATTTTTACGAACAACTGAGTTCCTGTGGCAAGAAGGGCACACGGCACATACGACATCTGAGGAAGCAATATCAAAGGCAAAGGAAATGTTGGAGGTTTATGCTGAACTTTGTGAATCGTTCTAGCAATACCAGTTATCAGTGGTATCAAGTCTCCGAGTGAAAGATTCGCTGGTGCAGAAGAAACTTTGACTATCGAGGCCATGATGCAAATCGTTGGGCCTTACAAAGTGGAACAAGTCATTTTTTAGGTCAGAACTTTTCAAAGGCTTTTGGAGTCTCTTATATGGACAAGAATGGTCAAGAACAGTTAGTGTGGTAAGTAACTGTTGGTTTTTGATGGTACTTTTCAAGGAGACCGCTAACCAAGTTGAATAGGGCTACTTCATGGGGAGCTTCCACGCGTCTTTTAGGAGCACTCATCATGACACATTCGGATGACACAGGGCTAGTGCTCCCTCCAAAAGTTGCTCCTATACAAGTAGTGGTTGTTCCTATATGGAAATCAGAAGATGACAAACAAAGGATTTTACAAGCGGCTGGGAATATCGTAAAAGAATTGAAAGAAGCAAATCTACGAGTACACTTGGATGATAGAGAATATGTCCGACCAGGGGGGAAATATTTTGAATGGGAACGGAAAGGAGTTCCAATTCGTTTAGAAATTGGAAGTAAAGATCTTGCTCGAGAGTCTGTTACGTGTGCTCTTCGAACAAAGTCGAATGGAAAGATGTCGATAAAAATGGACGATAAACTAGCAGAGAATATACAAACTGAGCTTTTAAATGTTCAACAGCTTTTATTTAAACAGGCAAAAGAGCGACTTGCGTCGTGCACCTTTACTAATATCACTTATGAAGAAATGAAACGAAGATTAAATTCAAGAGATATAGGGGAACATGGTTTCTTCTTGGTTCCGTGGAAATGCGATGCTAAAAATGAAGAAAAGATCAAATCGGAGACTAAAGCAACTATTCGTTGCTATCCTTTCGATTGCCAGCATCTAGCATCAAACGCTAAATGTTTCTTTAGTGGAGAGCCAGCAACACATATGGCTATATTTTCAAGAGCTTATTAAGTGTAAAAGGATGTTTTGATGATTGTAAAAGACCCTGATTCCATGCACAGGCAAACTGACCATTCAGCGTAGACACACATTGGTCACTAAAGAGTTTACAAGCGACATTGGGCTCAACTGTGAGGGAGATGTTGCCAAATTTAGAAATTTTTTCACACGAAATGCATTCGTCTCCGAGAGGGAGGGACGTTGCTCCACGTCGCAAATCATCGGCAACCTTTTTTTTATACTGTGTCCATAACGCCGGATGATACTATTTTCAGCAAGTCGGCTGTCGTGGCAGCCGTCAGTTCATTTCGAAAATCGTATGAACTGTTGCAAAATATATAATAGCGGCAAGCCTTTATAAAATTCATTGTCATCCCAACTGCCTTTTTTGAAAACAAACTCTTGCTCATAATAGAAGAAACCTGTTTAGACTATTCTTACAGTATGAGAATTAAAAGACATGGAAGTTTTGTACCTGTTGTAGGAAGCAAAGCTTCGCCGACACGTGCAAGACAAAGCAGGAGAAGGAGAAGAACTGTTCTCCGCACCAAACGTCAACAAAGACAAGATGAAAGCTTAGAACAGTCATCGTCACAGACTTCTGCAGCTTTGAGCAGCGGGGAGAAATTGGAACAAGCAGAACAGTCGGCAACTGCGTTGACTAAGGTTGGTGAAAGTGAGCAAGTACACGGCTCTGAATCTTCGCATTTGTTGCCTCCTTCCTATTCATCGAAGATATCCGAATCGCAGCTTGCTCATGACGCTTCCACTGATGTACTAGCTTCGACTCCTGTAGCAGATCGAAAAGTGTTTGATCCACCTGTTTTGCATCCGAGTACGTATGACTGTGGAGGTTACATAGTCTCTGCAGACCCGAGTGCAACTAGAATGAAAATCTCAGAGCAGAATGCATCTTCATATGCGAATGAACTAAAAATAGAGCCAGGGTCTTTCAGTAATATTAATTTTAATCAGTTACAGAGGATAGAGGCCTTTATCGGTGAGGCATCTACTTTATTTGAACCCCAGATATCTGGAAATGAAACAACTTTGTTGCAAAACACATCTATACAACCTGCGAGCAATTTGAACGAGATGGAAGATTCCTCATTAGTAGATTCTTCTTTCTACATTGATAGCAACAACGAGTTGCACATTGTTCAAGACGAACCGGAAACAAGAGTCTTATCTCAGGAATGGCTCGATGATCTTCGATGTGAAGAAGGCATTGTAGATAAGCCTGAGCCTACTTCTGATTTCTCGCCTTTATATAATGTAGAACTCAAGCAAGATGAAAGGAACTCCACTTTCCACTCAGAAGAAAATTCCAATTCTCGCGATTTTTTTGACCAAGTTTGGCGCAGTCTAGTTGATCCTAACTTAACAAGTAATCTGGATAAGAAGGGCCTTTTGTTGGGAAAAAGAGGAAGGCACCATCCCATACCAGATTATCTACTTCCCAGGTTTCTAAATATGGTCATTTTTGCTTTTGTCCTCGATTTGTTCGGAGACCTGATTCCGGATATAATTAACACAAATATTTGGGAAAGATTATTTTGGCTAGGAATCTTTTTTTTGAAAAACATTTATTGCTTTCTCCTGATTTGATAATAAGTGTCATGTGTACTTCATGTCTATAGTCCATTCAGATAACGATTATCTCAACTTTTAAAACAACCAATGTATACAATAAAATAGCGAGAAAGTATATTTGGAATGAACAACAGAAAAATATTTCACTCTCCAGCAATATTATGTTGACTAACTTGACAAATTGGTATGAAGTCGTTGAATAGGAGACTTTTTGGATAGACCAGCCCGGATTGGTCGAACATGCAATAGTCGGGAACTATTATTGGATTGAGGAAGCTTCACAGAAGATGTTGCAACATGCAGGCCACCACGAACGCCTTTAGAAGATATGTTTGTCGGTTTGACAACATCTTTCTTGATGGCAGTTGAGTTTAATGTTTTCTTGCCGTTCGATTTTGCTTTTTTTGTCACCGTTCCGGAGATGCCTTCTTGGAACCGGACAAAGAATTGCGTTTACCTCTTTTACTCTTTGATTTGATATCTTCAAACGAAGAGTCGTCCGAAACACCTCCATCTTCCGATATACTGCTTTCAACACCATCATTGACAGTAAACGAATCGTCACTTTCTTCATCGTTACTATTATTTTCTTCTATAAGCTTTGAAAAATTGTTATTTCGTATGTCTTCATTTGAAATGTTCACCTGCACATTGTTTGTGGCTGGTGTTTCCGATAATCTATTCTTTGCCCTTGTCGCAGCTCGACGGCTGATTCGGCTGCTACTTTCTTCAATAATATGTTGAGTTGAACAGTTGTTTGCTGACTGGATATAGTTCTCCTTCTCCGAGCACTCGGGAGAGTCTAAGCCTTGTATCTGATGATGAGGAGATGTTTGCAAGCGTTTAGTATCACTGGTGTCAGGTTCTTCAACATAATTGATATTTTTTTGGTCAGTCCCACCAGAATCTCTCCTACTGGCTTGTTTTACTGGTATCGTTAAAGAGAAATCAGAGTCTGAACTGCTTTCCATGTCCTTTTCCTCGAGCGCGGGAATACCAAACCAACTGCAATGACTAATTTTAAAAAATTGTGAGGGAAGAGAAATGCATTATTCATGCACCAGTGGAGATTGGTCGCAATGGTCAACGGTTTTATATTTCCCAGTATTAAATATCTTTGTCCTGTCCTTTATAAAAATGAATTGAATATTTGATTGATGACAATTCATAGGATGGGTTCTCCAAAATGGAAAATTACAATAACTTTGCAGAGAGTGGGATTCGAACCCACGCCATCTGGGATGACTGCGACCTGAACGCAGCGCCTTAGACCGCTCGGCCATCTCTGCGATTGTTATAAGGTTGCCCTGTTGTGCTCTTCAAGTCATCCTACATTAAAGCTAACAATTCGACGCATTTCATCAGTTTCTGGATAGCAACTATAAAAGCTGTTTCAAGAATGATGCTACTCTAACAAGTCACCTAGTTATCATTTTATACACTTTTATTTCCACAATATCGAATGTTAACATCACGATGATCGAGAATTGAAACGATAATATACCAAACCAAGTCTCTTAAGAAAAATACTGCTTGTAAAGAAGTACACCATGGACACCTGTACACGGATACAAGCAATTGAATTGAACAATACCATTGTCGAACCTTTAAAAAAACACTTCTTACGAGCTGAGGTTCTCTTTCAGTAACTGCCCCCCAATTATTCGCCAACATTCAGTAGAAACATAAAGCCTTTGTTGGTCAGTTGACCGTAACAGTGACAATACGTATACTACTACAGAAAGGAGAAGAGGAAACTCAAAGCTGCTGTGCTGCAATCCCCAAGCTGCAGCTCATGAGTTCCGTCGAACTTGTCCCAGTTTACTGGTACTAACTCTGCTACTGGAAACTACTAATGATATCTTCGCCACCCTAACTCTGTCTGGTGAAGTTGTTTTATCTAAACGGCTGTATGTATGGCGAGTCCCTGAAAAAAAGTTAGGAATCTATAGGTCAGCATTCTTTTTTACAGTCAAGAAAGTTTCTGTAGGAGTCAACCTTATGCTTTTATATACTTTCTACCGAAGAATATTCATACGGTACAATAAGAGTATCAGCTCCAGCAGTCTTCTCTTATGACATGGATCAATCTAAATGAAAATACTTTTCCTTGCCAATTGGAATTCCATTGCAAGAGGTTTGGAACCTTCGAAGAAGCTTCCACCAACATACCGATCTCTCTTGAACATTCGACAATAGATTTAAATACGGAAGTGATCTCACGCATCTCAGATGGTAGATAAGAGTTTTGTAAAAAAGTGTTCTTGAAACATCATGAGTGAATTAGCTCGCTCTGGTCGCTTCTTTGACAGCAGTTTCGGTGACTTGTTTTCATGGACTGATCCTTTCTATCGTGATTTCATGTCAATGATACCAAGAGTTTCTGGTTCTGAAGCCCAAGTTTGGTCACCTCGAGTGGATTTGATTGAAAAAGACGACGCCTTTATTGTCAAAGCTGAGGTCCCTGGAGTTAGAAGAGAAAACGTGTCAGTAGACTTGAAAGGGGATATTTTAACTATTTCTGGAGAGAAGAGCGATGAAAAGAAAGCAGACGAGGAGAAGGAGGGATACGTGTATCATAGAATGGAACGCTCCTATGGGAAGTTTGAGAGGTCTATAAGGTTACCAAAACATGTCGACCGCAGAGCTATCAAAGCTACTTGTAAAGATGGTATGCTAACAGTGACAGTACCAAAGAAGCAGGTGGAGAAGTCGGAATCTCAGAAAATCGAAATTGCTTCCGAGTAAAGCAATTAAAGAAGACCTTGTTGTACTTGTTGATTTTGTGTTTGTTTCTGTGTAATAAACAACCTTTAATGTAGATTTCTTCAGAACATTTGGTATTTCTTCATGCAGTACAATAGATATGCTTTTTGGAAAACATCTAAGAAAATCATTATGAAATGCACCATATGGAATCAATGCAGTTCTTATTGCAAAGTTAAATTTTATTGTCTTCAGTATACAACAAGAAATGACAACTTGAGAGTATTCTCTCCATTCGGTCTTCTCTTTCATTATCTGTACTTGTCAATTACATACATTTCCGACAAAGTGTATTTTCCAATCTTGATGACATTCCAAGAGGTATATTTGAAAAATAAAACACAGCTTACAATAGTACAGAATATGATACAGAGCATGATTACCAATAAGAAGACACCATCCACCCAAATCTTATATCCTTTCCTATCATCATCATTTATGACTTTTGAAACAGCTGATTCAGAAGTTTTCACTTACCCTTCGATTTCATCAAAAGGATCATCACAAATTTGGTATTCCTTAAACTTTTCTTCCGAAGCATGTTCACTCTTCTCCAACAGGTAATCATTCCAACTATTAGACTCCTCGATAATCGGAGAACTTTTAACGGCAGTTGGAGAAGGATCGATGTGTTCCTTTTTCCGTTGTTTGTTCTTACTATTTCTTCTTTTCCTGAAACTTGATGAGATGGAAGGAGCAGATAAGGAACAAAGGTCGACACTCGAGTCGGCAAATCCCATTCTGGTATCATTTATATTTCCTTCGTCAGACGAGACTGTGTTTCTCTGCAAGCGACGCAACAAAACCTCAAAATGGTTTCAATTCTTGCCAAACACAACTTGTGTCCAATTTCCTCTTACCATGGCATTTGCTTTCTGTCGCTGTTGAATAAATTTTGCAGACAATCGATGTCTTTTGAGAAATCCATCCCAGTCAACTTCTATCAAACCAATGCGGTTGGCAATAATCCTTTTCACGCGTTTGGCAAAATTAGCTGCTGACTCTCCAGGCCTAATACACATATCTATTAACAACTATATTGGATAGACGAACACAACTATTCTTACTCTTGTTTCACAGGCTCCAAGTAGTAGACATCGGCAACGACAGCCCAGGACGTCATCAGATCCCATAAATGTCTCAAGAACCCACACTGACTAGAGTCCCAATAAGGGTTAGCATAGCGCTTGTTATACTTGATAGCCACTGGAATGACTTCAGCACCCAATTCAAAGCTTCCCTTTTTAAACATAATACAGTACTCATTATTTACACAAGTTCCTTCAGGAAACACCAGCATGGGTTCATTACTTGGGTTTAAGACATGTTCTCTCAACAACTTTTGCACAATGCGCCGATCTCTACCCACTTCCCGGTCAAACCAAATATGGTTCTGCACTCTCATCAAAAGGTCCTGTAAAATACCAGCAAAGCCACCATGTCGTTGTCCAATAATACTAAAAGTGTAATCCTTATATAACACGATAATGTCAATGAGGCTTGTATGGTTTGCGACGTATATTTGATTTGCTTTCTTCGCAGGTCTTTTGCCATGGAAGCGAACAATCCCACTCCAGGAAGCTATGAAGACCGAGGCAAGAAAACGCAATAGTCGTTGTTCAATTTTACTTCTCAATTCGCTTCTCGGAAAGATAAAACCAACAGCAATAAAACCAGTTAAGAATATTGCTATCCCAAAGAACAGAATCGTCAATCGTAGAGGAAGAAGCACCAAATATCTGAGCCAAAGACTGGCAAGCCATAGAGGCATTAGTAAGAAAGGTATATGAGAACTGTTTCTTGTTAAAAAGTTCCACGGTCTGGGAGCTTCTGCAGAGAAACAGCGACTGAGAGAGTCACCCACCAAAGCATCAGCAGCTTCTGAAAGAAAAGAAATACAGTCTGGAAAGTCAAACACCAAATGTTTTCTTTCCGGTTGTCTATGATCAGTCGCTTCATAAAAGGTGCCTTCCCACTCTCCAATGCCTCCAAACTCCATGGCTGACGTAACCCTTCTTATTCTTGCAGCGTTTGCTAGTTCCTGTGCTCTGTCTTTTGCATTAGCTCTCTCTGGATCTCTTCCATAGATGAGATGAGAGGCAATGTTCAAAAGTTGAAGATACACTGACCGAAATATATATCGGTTTCGAAGCAACAACATGAGGGCGAACCAAAAACCCAATAGAAAGATAATCAAACATGTTGAGAAAGAACGACTGCTTTTGTAGTTTCCCAACCAAGTGGACAGTTCAGAAGAAAGTTTTCTGTTGTTCTTTATCTCCATATGAGAAAAGTATAAATGTAAATACAAGAGCCACCAGTCTTCTTATTCCGTGCAAACAGCTCCAAAATGTCATAACCAAGAAAACTTTGGCTGTTCGGTCCCCTTTCGTTGCCTGTCTCGTTTCACAAACTTCTGCAGAACATAGCACTGATGCTAACTGCTTGACATTTTATAAAATTAGAAGTTTGAAGAGAGAAGTGAGTGGGTACTTTTACTTTTATCATTGCTTAGCAAGTTATCAGGAACTTGTCACATTCACTAATATTTGTATGGAGTGTTTCCATTCATCACCACCTTGGAAACTCATTCTGAAGCCCCTATTGATGTGTAAGTATCATCAGTTTTGTTGTGTGAGACTGGTTGATGTGTTGGTTAGTTGAAACTTTATTGGGTCTTATATTGCTATTCAATCGCAAGACTCCTCAAGACAAAGAGGAAGTACTTGCAGCAGAAGATAGCCAGACAGGTAAGGGAGTTAGAGTTGCTTTCAAATGTTGTTTACTTTTAAAATTCAAATAGGAACCCTCTTAGGTGTAGTTCAACTATCAACCATAAGCCAAGGCTCGGAAGTTTTCCGGTTGCAGTCACAACCAACTCCTCCTTTATACAAAATTCCATACATCTACAACCTTGCAGTACTTCCTCAAGTACGAAGAAGAGGGATCGGTCGTTCACTGTTGGAAAAATGTGAACAAATCGTTCGAGAAGAGTGGAAAGATAGCAGGGTAGGTCTACATTCACTTGTTGGAAATGAAGGAGCCGAGCGATTATATAAGAGTCTTGGATATTCTATTAAAGGAACTGATCCTCCATGGACAACTTTTCTCCTTATTCCTCGCAGAAACTATTGGGAGAAGGAATGGTAGCAATGACTGTTATTACCGGAGTTTGGAAGCAACCACTAGAAGCCATTGACAAACAAAACGGTCAAATATTTTAAGTATTTCTAGTAACTCACATGATGCATCATCTCTTCGTAATAAAATTGGGATATTCATGACGACCTTCAGTTTCTTCTAATAAGTGGATGCACGTTCACTATCACATGTTGAAGAATATTTTCGAAACGTTCACCAATATCGTCTGTTTTGTGTTGTTTCAACAACTTTCTTCTGGGAAAGACTCTAAAAGCATTTGTCTCCCATTTTTTTCGTATTCTTATGCACAAATATAAGAGGACGCAATACAATTTTGTGCCGTTTCCAATCAATTCCACTAAACCCAAATTGTTCATAAATCAACTAACAATTATCTATAAGAGTGCAACTCAAGCCATTGGTTCAACATACCGTAAAATTCTCCACTCTAGACCTTTCAGTTACAAGATAGTCAAAATTGTCAAATTCAGAAATGTTTTCAGCACGACTATATTTCCATGGAAATCCTCCAAGTTCCACTGGTAATGAAAAGTGTCAGTAATTATTTCAATTCGTGCTTTATATATCTTACAATATCTTGAAACTCCAGTCATCGCTGCTGCTGCATCAATATGCACCAAAACTTCGGTCTTCTTATGACTAACGTGTTCATTCTCGATTCGATGAAGGGCATTGAGTGCTTCAGCTCCAGGATAATTCTTCGAAGAGATCCATAGCCAGAACAACGAACATAATAACGTCAAAGCAAGCAAAGTACAAGATGTCTGATAGAAAATACGATAAATAAAGCTCTTGTTTCTTCTTCTCCTTAGAAACTCAAAACCAACTGCTGAGCAAACATTCAAAAGAGGTACAACATAGAAGATAAACCGAACTTCCTTGTGTCCTAAGAAAGAATAAAGGAGAATGTATACAAAAGAAATAGTAAACCAAGTCCAAGTTCGTCTGTCTGCAAACAATCCAAAGGGAATACAACAGATAGAGCCCATTAATAAACGAGGTAACGCATTAGAAACATACCAATGGAAAGGAAGAATACCCCAGTGCTTATGAAGTCCTCGTATAACATTGAAATAGAAAACCTCAAACTCAGGAAAGCATAATCTCTTCCAAAAGAAGGAATCAATGGTTATTGAGAAAACCGAAGCAAACAGACTTCCAAGAAGTGCAGCCTTAAGGCAAGGTACTGTCAATCTCCAGTTTGAAACGACGAATACTAAAGAGACAGCTCCAATCAAGAGTGATAGTTCGAAACGAAATACACAGCAGGCAAAACAGAAAATGAAAAAGGAACGTTGGATATGATTGGAAAATAGAGCACCAAAACCCAAGTTCGTCAGTACCAGTGCAAACATATTCGGTAACAAACGGGAACCGTAAAACAAGAGGTGAAACTGGCAACAAGTAATGAGTATGAACCACTTTCCGATATATGTTCCAAACTTTGAAGAAACTGCTCGTCTCAGCAAAGAGATGCTAATTGTCATCAACATAAAGAGCGTTCCACGGACAGCCAATAAACACAGTTGAGGTGTCAAATGACACAGTCTTTGTAAAGGTGCAACAATCAGAGACAAAAGTGCTGCACCGAGACAAGTTCTTGGAACCTGAAACTCAATCAACAAGTGTTCCATTCAACGAGCAAACAAACAAACCACTCCAGGAAAGAAAAAGTGATCATATTGTGACAAAGAGAAGGGGTGAAAAATCATATCAAAAGTGGCTTGAACGTTGAAACTTTCTTCAACCTTGAACAACGATGCAATTCAGTAAGCGTCAGTAAACTATAATCTTTCTTCACCTTTGTAAAGGGTACCATAAAAAGATACAAGTATCCAAGTAAGAATACAACCAAGTCCAATAACCAACCATCCTTCATAAAAGGCATGATGTTCTGAATGACCGGATCAAAGGGAACAAAATCTCCCAAACATTCAAAAGAAAATGATTGCCCTTGCAGTTCTTCTCACTTCACCACCGAAAGTATACGCATCTATGCAGAGCATCATAAATGTTGTTTAATTACAAACAGAATTCAACCAGTTCTAGAATGTTATATAGTTGTTTGATTAAAAATTCAGTTTCCTACAACAACTACTAATTATCATTCTAAATACCCATGCAAACTTTCTTTCAATGTATATATAATAGCTAAAAAAAAGCTGTTTCATGTTAACCTTCAAGTTTCTTTTCCACGACAGTGTTCATCTTTGAAAGACTAAAGTGGCAAGTGAGAAGACTTTTTGGCGAATTGAAAGATTAATTACTGCCGACATGCCGACGTTGCATGCTGTTCAACCTCTTGTCTGGCCTTTACAGGCGTAAGAAAGAACAAGCGCATGACGGACTTGGTGGAAACTAGTTTCCTTCAACTACTTCCAGAAGAACTCTTAGCAAGAGTACTTAAACAGGCAGCAGAAAATAACTTGGCAGGCTTATGTGTTTTAAGATACTGCAATAAACAATTTCGGAAAATTGTCGATCAAATCTTACTATCCTCACTTGAGGAATTGGATGCAAGAAACTTTCAGAAACGGTAAGCGTTATAAAGCGAACTTAAACTTGACTGAAATATATCCAAGGTCCACGTCTTGCATATATAGTCAAGGAAAAGTGGAATCGTTGAAGCTCTTTTTAAAAAAATGCACCCATATTGCCAGATTAGAACTAACTAGGGTCTTCTATGCAGTGGACGACAGTCTCTTATGGGAGCTTCAAGAATCTTGTCGACAGTTGGAAATGTTAGACCTCAGCTATTGTTACTATTTAACGGACAAAGGAATATCTGCCGTATGGAGTTTAAACAAGTTGGAGCATCTCATCATTCGTAGCTGTCCAAATATTACAAGCAGTGCATTTTTACAAACCATCGATAAACCTCCTAGCAAACTTCGAATACTTTGTTTAGAGTGGTGTCCCAATCTTTGTCATCCTGCCATTGAGTTTATTATGAGGTGTCCCTCTCTAGAACATTTATGTGCACGAGGTTGCGAAAATATTTCGGACGATTGCTTTCTTTCTTTGGTTCATTGGGAAATGTTGCCTTCGATAATGCATTTGGATATACGTTTCTGCATGGTAGGAGATGCTGGTCTGATTGCTATTGCACGAAGTTTTGACAAGCTGCAGACACTCATTTTGGGTTCCAAAACACACAATTTGTGGCCTTGTGGTAACTGGACTCCCAATGGTACTGCAGCATTGACAGAAATTTTGCCATCCTGTAAAATAGTTTACTCATGATGATTTTATATTGTTCTCGAAAGTCAAGAACTATTTAATATCCAAAGGTCGCGTTGTTTCTTTCAGTAATCTATATCTATTCCATCCATACAAAACGCCACCAGTAAGATTCAATAATAAGCCTAACGTATAGGTTCCGCTTAATACAACACCTCCAAACATAAAGATTCCAAACACCGTTTGAAACAGTGATTTTATATGGCCACATACCATTGTATTTGTTGGGGTCGTTTTTTGAGAACAAAGAAACTGCGAAAAATTAAGTAAAATGCCAGCAAACAGAGATATTATCACCAAAATAAGAAACGACCAAGAAGACCAAGCAGCATGGTGAACACAGCATTAATATCACCAGTCCAAACAAAGCTAGATAGCAGCAGGAAAAAGGAAAAGAAACTGTGATAATATAAAAGTCCAAAGATTCCCAGATTACCTTCAATATCAGACTTTTTTACGAGCACCAGACAGCATGCTTGAAGGAGACAGCTTACAACACCATAGATCCATCCATCCAAAAGACTTTTTTGGTCACTTACTCCAGCAAGGATAGCTCCGAGCACCATTATGACTAAAATGGCACACGTCTGTAACGAATATGTCTTTCCTAGAACGATATACTCTGTTACGACAGTAGCGATAGGAGCCAGCCTCTTTACAACACGTAAGAAGCAACAGATAGATCACGCAATGATGTTAAAGCCACCATAGCGTTTGTACAATATAAAAAGGAAATTGGAAAAGTTGTTTTGAACAAGTTCCACGACAGCAAAGGAAAGTCTATGATGCGAAAGAAGTCTCTGGCAATTCTCAGCAACACTGCACTAGCAGCCATTTGAAGCAATAACAGAGCGTTTGTTGAGCGAAACTGAAAGGAGTATGAAACACTTTTGTTGACAAAAACGGTAGATAGAGACATAATGATATAAAAAAGAGAGACAGTAAGCCTTATAGTCACTTCCTTATCAAAAGATGAAAATGGCGCCAAACCCATTTTTGTACAATGTCCTGTTCTGGTGCGACCGTACTTCGAGACACGAAGCATGAGACTTGCATCTTTCGCAGCACCTACAAACCAAAGTATATCGTCAGGAGCTGAGAAAGAAAACATAATATGACAGAAAGATCATATATTTGCGACATGCCTCATATCTTTGACAGTACCCTTGATCTCCAAGGAAATGTTTCACAAATCGAAAAGATAGTATTCCTCCTCTATTGAAGGCAAGAAATTGTATTATCCGGAAAATTATGACACTGTGCACTTTGTATGAGTGTCACGAAAAGTTTGAGAAGAGCATAGAGAAAGGCTGAAAATCTATTCACTTATGAGCTTTCTAGCAAAGTCTTTCTTATTCTATTGCTTGTGATTCTTGCCTTACAGGCACTACAGTTTTCCATCTTGAATATTCGACGTATTTCAAAAGTATATTATACCTACATGGCAAGGATTTCGATGGCCATATGTTTCGTCAGCCTCTGGTCTTATGGACTTGGCCCAAAGCTAAAAATATCGAATCTTTTTGGAATCTTTAAATGATTGGCAACCGAAGAGATGCAAGTAGATGATCCATCTATCGGGCTTTATGAACGTGGAGACAACGGCGAGATTTGTTATAGTTTGAAGAGTTGGGAAGTACTTTTTGCTCCATCGTACCAGACTTTGTTCCAATGATGGATGTGCAACCCACTGTAGTTTCCAACACTGATCAGTCGTGTTCAAAAGGAGCAGAAGCCGCTGACACGAAACAAGCTGTGCACCCCACTGACGAAGAGTCGGCTGTGGAGCAACCGGTGAGAGAGATTGATAACGAGTTACAACTAACAGGAGGAGAGAGACGTGATGCAGAGCTTGCTGAACGTAGTAACGAGGCATTGCATGCACAGCAAAATTTATTGCAGCAACTTTCTGCCTCAGTGGTGTTGGAACGGACGCAAAAGAATTCCAATTTGGTGAATGAAGAAGCACCATCGGCAGACGACGTGGCTCTTGCCAAAGAGGCCGGTGTCGCAGCGGCTTCGACAACCATTTCAATGGTCAATGTACAGAACACTTCTTTGCTTTCAAAACCAACAAGCGAAATTGCTTCCCTAAATGAGCCAGTGGGTAGTGGTGATGCTTCCAGTATATCAACTGGGAGTTCAGTTACAATTACAGCCGCAACCATTGGGAAGGATGCAAGTATTCGGACAATAGAAAATAATGAATATCTTGTAGTACCTCCAGAACCAGTCTGGCCATGTCCTTGCAATGTCTCAACGCTGAGTGACGAGGAAGCAGCGCGTAACGATGACGTTTTTAAACAAGAAGCCGAGGAACTCCATTTTAACTGGCGAGTTTTAGAACTTGCAGTGCACCCAACAACTCCTACTCCTTTACTCGAACGATTGAAATTCTTATGTATTGTATCCTCCAACTTGGATGAATATTTTGCGAAGAGAATGCTGGATATTAAAACAAGTGACTTAACTTTATATACAACTTTAAGTGAAAAGATACATCAGATGTGTCGAGTTCAGGAAGAATGTTTATTAGATGACATTCTACCTGCTCTTGAAGAGTCTAATATGCACCTGACAAGGTTTCGTGACTTGACAAATGTGCAACAAGAGTCAATGTGTGCTTACTATCATGAGAAGGTATTTCCCTTACTGGTGAGGAGTCATCGCTTCGAAGTTATCATTTCATTTACTGACTTTTTTGATTATGTTGTGTATTCTCATTTACAGACACCACTTTCCTTAGATACGACGCACCCTTTCCCTCTTCTTAGAAGTCATAGCTTATATCTGGGGGTTTTATTGCAGTCTGATGAAGAGAAAAAGTTGGGAAGGTTCAGTCAGCCGCACTTTGCATGGTTGCGAGTTCCAAACAGAGTTCCAAGGTTTATTTCTCCCAATGATGATCCCACTAAGTTTTTGCCTATCGAAAGATTGATATTGCACAATTTAAACACGTTATTTGAAGGTATGGCCTCTAGATGACTTGCTTTGTTTGACTTGTGTCAATTAGGAATGCATATTATTTCGACACATCCCTTTCGAGTTACTCGAAATACCAGCTTGGACTTGGACAGTATATATTTGGATGAAGATGAAGACTTTCTTCGAGTGGTAGAAGAAAATATTCTCAAGCGGCAGCGAAGAGCTGCAGTTCGTTTAGAAGTGTCGAGTGACGTTCCAGACGCACTTTTATCAGTACTGAAGGAGCAACTCGATTTGGATGACGACTCTGTCTATTTTGTTAGGTCATCAATTTTAGGTTTAAAGGATGCATTTCCTCTTTCGCAACTGAAATTTTTTCCTGAATTGAAATATCCAAAATGGGAGTTTCATCCTCACCCGATGTTAAAGTTTATTAAGGAAAGAAATATGTTATTTTTTGATGTCATGAGACGGTCGGATATATTATTTCGTTTCCCTTATCATTCCTTTGAAGACTCGACATTGGCGTTTCTTCAAGCAGCTGCCAGAGACCCTTCCGTATTTTGTATAAAAGTAGTATTATATCGCTGTGGAGATAATTCTCCGGTTGTAACTGCGCTTGTTGAAGCAGCTCAGAAGGGCGTCGATGTCAGTGTCATTATTGAACTTAAAGCGAGCTTTGATGAGGACCAGGTGAGCTGACTTATTTGTTTCTAATTTTTATACCTACAACATTTATAGAATGTTGGATATGCTCGAGTTTTGCAAAGTGCAGGCTGTAATGTGGCATATGGTGTCAAAGGTTTAAAAACGCATGCAAAAGTGATTTTAGTCATTCGAGAAGAACAAGGAGAAAATGGTAATTCCCAGTTCTCTATCTTTAATAGGAAAAAGAGTTCATAATTGTTTAATTAGGAAATAAGAAATTTCAAAGTTATGTAAACATCTCTACCGGCAATTACAATTCGAGTACTGCGCGACTCTACACAGATTTGTCGTATTTCACATGCAAACCAGATATCTGTGCCGATATTCAAGATTTATTCAATGTCTTTACTGGTATTTCCAGGAAAAAGTCGTATAGGAAGTTGTTAGTCAGTCCAATGTTCATGTTGGACCAATTCTTGAATTTAATCGAGGTTTGTTCAGTTTAATGTCTTTTATTGTTCTAAGGTTGTGATATTGGACATTCAAAGGTGGAAATTGAAAATGCTAGGCAAGGAAAACCTGCGCATATAGTTGCACAAATGAATGGCTTGACAGAAAGCCGAATAACGTGCAAACTTTACGAGGCATCGAAAGCTGGTGTACAGATTGATCTAATTGTTCGTGGAATGTGTCGAGTTCGACCAGGTATACCTGGAAAAAGTGAAACCATTCGAGTAATTTCCATTCTTGGTCGTTTTCTTCAAGTGAGACTGAGTTCTTGTCTTGGAGATAACTTTGGACTGATACTCCTCTTGTAGCATGCACGAGTATTCTTTTTTATGAATCATGGAGGACAACCCAAGTTTTTCATTGGAAGTGCTGATTGGCGCTCAAGAAATTTGATATCTCGAGTGGAAGTTGTAACTCCAGTGGAGGTAAATAGACACTATGAAGATTACAGAAAAGAATTAATCGATGTTCAGGATCCTGCTTTACAAAAGAAACTCTGGAAATATTTACAAAAGTTACGAAAAAATCATTTAGAAGGTTGGGAGATGATGAGTGATGGACGGTATAGGAAAGCGTTGCATCCTGAGCGTTCATTACACGCAGAGAAAGATACCAATCACGAAGAGACTAACGTTGTTGGAGAAATATCAGAGACACGATCGTTATTTGACAAATTCTGGTTGGACGATGTCGATAGTGATCATGAGACAGGTTCTTCGGGAGGTACCTCAAGAGAAGAAGAATGGAAGAAGCGAAAAAATAATCGAGAACCTTTACATGTTCTGAAAGCTGGTTGTATTGCTGTACGCATTAATTCCAAGGGCGTTAATCAAGTTCTACTTATTACTGCTCGCAATCGAGAAAGTATGTTAGAAGGAGGTGATGCAGATGCTTGGGTACTTCCAAGAGGAACCGTGTTGCCAAATGAAACTCCTTCACAAGCAGCTATTCGAGAAACATTGGAGGAAGCAGGAGTTGGAGGTGAAATTGGTAATGATATAGAATGATATGTACTATGGTATCACTCATTTCCACGCTTAGGACCTTTGATTTGTACGACACTGCAACATAAGGGACGAAAAGTCATTGAAACAAGTTGGTTTCTTCTACGAGTTGACTCTCAAGCCTCCAGATGGGATGATGCTGTAAGACGACGACGACAGTGGTTTACTTTTACCGAGTCAGAACGCTTATTAACTAAAAGTCATTTCCGTGAAGCCATACAAAAGGCGAAGGAAATGTTTAAGGGTTGATAGATAAAGAGCTTCTCCAAGGAATGGGAACCGAATCAGTTCGGTATCTTTGAGAGCATCCTGTTTGATGAATATCTTTGATATCATCATGAAGATAGTGTAGTAGACCTGTCCATGCAATCATGGCACCATTATCAATACAAAAACGTTCATCTGTACAGAAAGCTTGACCTCCACGAGCAGCTGCCATTGTTTGAACCATTTCTTGTAAGCGTTCATTACAACCAACACCTCCAACAACTAAAATGTCTTTCTGACCACAATGCGCCATGGCTCTTTCGGTTACTTCCACTAACATGGAAAACACAGTTTCTTGTAATGAAAAACAGAGGTCTTCTACGGTATATTTTGAACCAATCAACCAATCATCCAACTGTTCCTCCATAAAAGAAAGAATACCCGAAAATGATACATCCATTCCTTTCACCACATAAGGCAAGTCTATCAACTGCTTTCCTTTTTTTGCCAATTGTTCAATCTGATAACCAGGGCTAGGATCGTTGGAAAGCTTCACTAGTCGAGCAAATCGGTCCAAGCAATTTCCAACCGCTATATCGATCGTTTCACCAAATATCCGGTACCTTCCTTGTATGAAAGAAATAATTTGGGTATTTCCACCACTAACGTATAATACGACGGGATTGGAAGCTCCAGTAATTAATCTTCCCATTTCGATATGAGCAACACAGTGATTGACAGGAATTAGAGGTTTTTTCCATAACTGCGCTATTGTTCTAGCAGCGACAGCAACAGAACAGAGACAAGCTCCCATGCCAGGACCTAATATGAACGTTTAGAAGACCAAAAAGTGCCCTAATAAGCGATAATACCTTGAGTGAAACAAACACAACTTATTTGCTGAGGCTCAATGTTCGATTCTTTCAGTGCTTCTGCAATGAGAGGAACGATATGTTTCTGATGGTGACGGGCAGTTTCTCGTGGAAGAAAACCCTCTCCAGCAGGAGAAATATACGTGCGTCTTACATTAGAAAGGATATCGCCTAGTTGATAGTTGAGACCAATGAAACAATATGTATTCCTCCACATAATAGCATACCTTTTTCGTTGACTATACCGACTCCAACTTTATTGGCACTACCTTCCAATCCTATCGAAAACTTGGTCGTCATTGCAATTCTCTCATTCCTTGACGAATGGCGCTGATGATCAAGAAGAAATAGAAACCATTTTTATTCAACATGACCAATTATAAAAATTCTATATCACACACAAATCCAACACAAATAAGTTTCTGCAAGTCAAAATATTATAAAAAGTTCACATCGAATATCACTTCTACGGGAATCTCATCCATCAACAATAAGCGAATAAAATCCGCTCGTTCCTTCGCATCGATTGCCGGTGACTCTTGACCATTGTTCACCGGACTACAGAACAGTAAATCGCTGAAAATCTCTGGAAGACATTTCAACAGAAAGTCTCGCTGACTGGGAAATTGATGGAGAAATTCTTTTAAGAGTTCCATGAGGTAAAACAAAACATTCTGATGAACTGGAGGAAATAATGAAATGACTTGTTTCACTGTTTCAATGGCACCGGATTTCGCAGCTGCAACACAAGGATAACAAAACTTTCCAGGAATTACGGGCTCTTCCAGGTATCTTAGAAACTGACAGAGACAAAACGCAATGCTTTTCCCTGTCACCCACTCAGGAATCAGTTCGCCAGTATCCAAGCATTCAAGAACAACATCTGCAAGTTCTGGCTCCCCAGATTCTAAGAAAAGGAATCCATCGGCAGGGTACTTGTTGTTTCTTTCAGCAGTAGACATGGAATCTGCAACAGTGGCCATAGGTCCTGCAACAAAGTGTCTAGTCCACAAGGCGTGTCCAAGACGCCAAACTTCAGCAGGAAGTCCTTTGGTTATCTGACTTCTAGGCCTGAATGATGCTTTGATACCTGTGGAGTCTACAGTTCTTCGTAAAGGAGGATGAGGACGTGCCAGTCTTTCAAGACTTGTACCCAAGCATGTCTTCTTATATTGTCCATAAATGGAGATAAAATAATCATTTCCTAAATCAACATGAAGCACAAGGGTACAACTCAGCTCTTCATCTCCGAAGGATAGACTATGTGATGAACCACATTCCATATCAACTAAAATTCGAAAGTGTACATCAAAAGTTCCTTGAGGCTCAATATCACCAGTTGTTGGTGCCACACGAAGCCATGGCGGAAAATGGCGTGGTGGGAATGAAAACTTTGCTCGAACACGACCGATATTTGTAATGGTAAGTGTCGAGGTTTTAGCGATATTGAACTCTACTACTCCAAGGTAAATCTGTTGAGATGACAGGGACAGTTGGGGTCTTAGTTCATTTTCTCGTTGTTCCAACATTCGCTGAACTTCAGCAATAACCTGACTCTTCTTGTTCTTGTTAGTGCGTTTAAATTTCGCTTCAAATAATGCTGAAACAGGGCGATGATCAGATGAATAAAGTTCATGTCGCTGGTAGGAAAGTTGTCGAACTGTAAAAGGCACTTTGGCTCTATATAGGATTCTATCACACCAGGCAGGAGTTCTTTTCAAACCTCCTTCTTCTCTTTCTTCATATCCATCACCAAATGGCTCATGCTTATATGTCGGAGCAAAATTCAAGACTCCTTCCTCAAAACCCTGAAAAACAGCATTTGCCTTTCTTGCTAAATTTAGCTGGTCAAACTCTCGCAAATATTTCCAATCCTGTTGATGAATTGAACTCATAACCTATATAGAAATATATAATTATTCCATCAAAACATGATATTATCAGAAAGCTTACTTCTTCTGCAGTTAGATTGATACGATAATTCAAGTCACCAAGGAAAAAAACAAAATCATGATCTGGAACCGTCGTAAAGTTGCTCTCATGTGGAGAATTAGGATCTGGTGCGTAGGGTGAGTAAGGACTACTTTTAGCATCAGGGTCCATGAAAATGGCTTTCCTCATTAATTCGTGAAAATCTTGATGGCGTCGTTCAACATTATGATCATGAGCCGTTAAATGACATGCTGCGATACAAATAGTTGTATCATAAATACGCATTCGAGCTACAACTCCTCCTTTGTTTCCTCCTCTATTCATGATGCCTGTTCCAACTTCTGTAACCATCACATCTCGAGTGTAGGGTTCGTGGTCCTTCCTAACAAATACCAACAACAGAATACCAACTAGCTGACGAGATTGAACACATATATATCTTTCGGGAGCAAACAATGTTATCTCAATTCTATGTTGCCATAGACGACCTCTGTTGGTATCTGTCAACACAGCATTCGTACCTGATAGCTCCTGAACCTCTTGCAACCCTATCACATAAATATCGATATCTCCTAACTCTATTGAGCCAATATAAGGCTGATTTTCTTCGCTATACATCTCCAACTTTGTGGGAAGTAACCAATCACTAGTTTCTATAATAGGTTTCCGACCATTGACATTCCAAGTAGTCACAAACAGCTTTACATCAAATGTTTCGGTGTATTCTGGCGCTCTTCTCGCAACCTCCTTTCTAATCCAAGTTCTTCTGGCTTTAGCAGAGTTTAAAATATTCTCTGTTTCGTTCTCAACATCTTCCAAGTCTCTTGTTTGAGTTGGTTGAGGACTTGTGTCAACAGAGGAGGATCTTTTTCGTGAATTGTTAAACACAAAGGGAGTCTGAGAATTATTTGAGGAGGAAGACGGTGATTCGTTATCTGCTTGTGTCACGTAAAATCCAAAAGTAGGCGAAGTAGCGTTTCTAAACGGACTATTTTGAGCCTTGTAGTTAGGGGTGCTATCCATAGAAAAGAGTACTTGTCAAGTTAAGGAAACAGCAAAGATTCACTCTATAGGTTCAGTCTCACCAATCCAATTGCTTTAAGATTCACCAATAGCATCACAAGCATCAACACCCTTTAACCACATTGTTTGGGTTCACAATAAATTTGTATTTCTTCGAGAATATTGCTTTCGTTGTTGAGTCTAAAACGATCAGTCCTCTCTGAAACACAACAGTAAAAGTAAACACTTTCTATCATAATATTACAAGCCACTCTGAAATATATTCATTAAAGGGGATATTCTGAACGATGAACCATTCTTAAAAGACATCACAGTTAGTGACCCTTTCCGAGCAAAAATAAAGTGAAACAGTTACTAATTGCTATTCAAAAGTTGCTTAAGCAGACTACTTGGAACTCTTTTGTGTCATAAGCATATGACAACATTTTTCATCATTGAGTGTATACATTCAAGAGGCCATATCATGATGTTTAATTTCCTATACTCTCATTTGCTTTCAATTCAAACGAACCTTGACATTGCAAGTTTTCATGCAAATTCATGAACAGTTGCTGAGTTATGAGCAAAACACAAAGAGCTTTCTAAAAGATGGGATTATTGCGACATTTTCCTTAACAATAAAGCAGTGCTCGGTAGCATTGTAATTTGAAAAGCATGAATCCTTTTATCTTGTCTATACCTTGCACCTTTAGAGACACAATTTATCACAAGCACTAAATACTGGATACTAACATGATATGAGACTCATGCAGAGGCATTAACGTTTATAGTGCCCTGTTGCTTCTCTTTAGGATATTGAACTGGTTTCAATTGAAGGTGTTTGCAACTAAACAGTTTCTTGATGATATTTTAACTTGACTCATTTGAGTTGTGAAGAATGGTCGAATAAATTTTAAAGTTGTTTAGTCACGTTTGTTCCATTTAGAGAGATATTCATCCAAAGAAAGCTGAATCCAACTGTGTTATATTGATATCCTTCTTTAATAAACATTCAGTGCCTAATCTCCAAGTTTCATAGAATATTTTTATGAGAATCAACGTTTTCCTTTGTACAAAAAATATTCATTATTTACGACTGGACATCTAAACACCGTTGTACAGGGTTTCAATTAGTCAAAGGATAAATCATTTCACTTCTCTCCTTTGACTTGTTGATTTCAACTTGCATTTCACTATTAATACTGTCCTATTCTTCGTTTGCTTCCTCTGGAAAAGAAATAAAAAGCCAACTCCAATTATCACCATTTCAACTTTTGGAGATTCTAACTGAGAGTCTCTTTTCAGTAGACATGTGCAATTTTTTATCTTTTCCTCACAACAGCGTAAGGTATTATCCTTCAGATATTCTTCCAAGATTTCCTCTATTTACTCTTTAATGTGGATACTTTAAATTGTTCATTGCCCAAGCTTTTGATTTTTCTTACAATTTTGAAATACCACAACCAATTTTCAAAAGAACTTAACTGGAGCCAATCTGTGTTTCATACTGATTCATAACTGGCGTATTTAAAGCAGCTGATACTTTCTCTGAAAGTTGAACTGCTGTCTATTTGATTAGTCATCGGAACCCTTTCTACCAACCAATCCAACCCCATCCATGAGAGGTGGTTCACGAGCCAGCCCATCCCATCGATCATCGTCCTCCTCGTTCAACCAGACACTTGCGGTGATTTTCTCACGATGACTTCGAGTACGTTTTGCGCCAAAAATATGACAGCAATTGGTGCCTTTGTTCAGTTTAGTTGTCAAATTTCAGGTTTAGAGACCAGGGAAAACTTCCGTTCGAAAGAATGTCGTTGCAGAACAATTTGCAGGTTACCCTCTCGTTCACTGCACTCGAACAGGTTGGGAGCACCATCAGCTTTTCTCGGTGTGTCGGTTACCAGGCGTCCCCATACTTCAAAACAAAAGAGCCTTTCTGTTACTTGCAGGCCTCACGGACCCGTGTGCCAAGCCACCACCACTTCTTCGAGACCCGCAACCGTGTCAGACACTTCAAGGTCAGTGGCATTGGATAAATACAGAAATATCGGTATTATGGCACATATCGATGCCGGTAAAACTACAACGACAGAAAGAATTCTGTATTATACCGGAAGAACATATAAAATTGGTGAAGTACACGAGGGAGCTGCTGTTATGGACTGGATGGAGCAGGAACAAGAAAGAGGAATAACTATCACTTCAGCAGCAACTACAACGTTTTGGAGAGACCACCGTATAAATATCATTGATACTCCGGGTCACGTGGATTTTACCTTGGAAGTAGAAAGATCGCTACGTGTACTTGATGGTGCAGTTGCCGTGTTTGACGGTGTCCATGGAGTGGAGCCGCAATCCGAAACAGTATGGAGGCAAGCAGACAAGTATGGAGTACCACGAATTTGTTTCGTGAATAAAATGGATAGAACTGGAGCAGACTTTTTCTATTCTGTAAATACTATGAAGGATAGACTTGCAGCAAAACCTCTTATTCTAAATATTCCTGTAGGTAGAGAGGACCAGTTTAAAGGGTTATTGATTTAGTGGAAATGAAAGCAATTATATGGGAGGACGAAACACTGGGAGCGTCTTTTCACTTTGAAGATATCCCCAGAGATCTAGTAGACAAGGCGAATGAATTACACAAGCAGCTGGTTGAGTTGGTAGTTGAGCAAGATGAAGAGACACTTATTAAGTATCTCGATGGCGAGGAACCTGATGCTGCAACCCTGAAAAGGAATATTAGAAAAGGTACTATTGAGGGAGCATTTGTTCCTGTTCTTTGTGGATCTGCCTTTAAAAACAAAGGAGTTCAACCACTACTGGACGCAGTGGTGGATTATTTACCATCACCTCTAGATGTGAAGGCAATTAAGGGTGAACTCCCTGATGGCACAAAGGTGATTCGCAAATCGTCGGAGACCGAACCTTTTGCAGCTTTAGCGTTTAAAATTGCTTCAGATCCGTTCGTTGGTACTTTAACTTTTGTGAGAATCTACTCAGGTGTTCTTCAAAGTGGAAGCTTTGTATTGAATTCAGTGAAGAACAAAAAGGAGCGTATAAGCAGGCTATTGTTAATGCATGCAAATGATCGAGAGGAAATCAAAGAAGCTCGTGCTGGTGATATTGTCGCTGTAGTGGGCCTGAAAGACACAATTACTGGGGAGACTTTATGTGATATGTCTTCCCCTGTTATTCTCGAAAAAATGGATTTCCCAGATCCCGTCATTAAGGTTGCTGTGGAACCGAAAACAAAGGCTGACCAGGAGAAACTTATGAATGCTCTTGTTCGGTTAGGTCAAGAAGACCCTAGTTTCCGCTTTTCGAGAGACGAGGAGTCGAATCAGACAGTCATCGAGGGAATGGGAGAATTGCACCTAGAAATTATTGTGGACCGTATGAAGAGGGAGTATAAGGTGGAGTGCAACGTTGGAGCTCCACAAGTTGCTTATAGAGAAACCATTACAAAACGTTCCGAAGTGGATTACACGCATAAAAAGCAATCTGGAGGTGCTGGACAGTTTGCAAGAGTTTGTATGAGACTTGAACCATTTGAACCCATTATTGGCGAAAATGGTCGTCTACAGAAAACCTGGGACTTTGTTTCTGAGATAAAAGGTGGTGCAGTTCCCAAGGAATTTATTCCTGGAGTAGTAAAAGGCGTGGAGAGTGAAATGTCAAACGGAGTTTTGGCAGGATATCCGTTGCAAAATGTTCGAGCTTGTCTTTTTGATGGTGCCTTCCATGAAGTTGATTCTTCTGTCTTAGCATTTGAGATAGCTTCAAGACATGCATTTAGAGAAGCTGTAAGGAAGGCAGCTCCCCGATTACTAGAACCTATTATGCGTTTGGAAGTCGTATGTCCAGAAGAGTTTTTAGGTGATGTTCTTGGTGATATCAATTCTCGCCGGGGAAGTGTACTGAATGTCAATGACCGAAGTAACTTGAAGATAATCCAAGCCCGAGTTCCACTCGCCAATATGTTTCAATACGTTTCAACGCTTCGCTCAATGTCAAAAGGGCGAGCATCATACACCATGTTTCTAGATGGTTATGATATAGTCCCACAGCATATTGAGAAGGAAATAGTTAGCAAATCTGGATCAGTTTCTTCGTAAAGTAAAATTCTTCAATGTCTTTCATATGTTACAGGAGATAGTATGATGCACTTTGATTTCTGAAATATAGAACTTTTTTTTGGTTTACCATGTTCAAAATGGAGTAACCTATCATGGAAGCAGAGCTAAGTATAGTCTAAGCGTCATTCAAGATAATCAAGTCTTAACTTACCAAACAACACTATTTTGGGAACCAATACCAGTTTTCACAGAATACAGCAGTCAATTAAAGTCTGTAAACGACTATGAAAGTCCTTTCAATCTGCTGAAACTTATTCATGGTGACATATTGAGAACTTCATCACAAAAAGATTCCAAGATGCATTGCCGTTTTACAAAACGCCTGCCATTGAACGAATGCTTACTTGGAGGAGGCGTTGGGAAAGATTTGCACGATTATTATTGAAAAGTTTACGCAGCAGTATTTTCGAACAAGTCTGCAAGTCGGGGTCATTTGTATACCAGAAAAAGCAGTAAAAACTACCTTTGAACACTTGCACATATGATGTCTCCAAAAACGGCAGGAGCCTGTTGTTTTGTAACTTCGTTGATGGTTGGTACTATATTGAGTCGTGTCTTGTTTGTAGTTGATTTCCATTTCACAGGGGTCCTTTACACTTTTCGTTTTTGGTTTGTTATTAAGGAGTCACTATCCATACTTAGGTTTTGAAGGTGACGAAGTAAGTTTAATGGTTAGCACTGTTCCATTCTTTGACTTTTGTAGAATTCAGCTGCTTCTGCCTGCTTTTGGGCAGCTCTAATGTTTCTTATCAGTGGTGTGCTATCTTTAGTAAGTTATGGAGTTGGTATATTTCAAGATCGCTATGCCCAAAGAAGAAAAGCTTATTTGCCAGTGTAAAATAAATGACGCTTTTATTCACTTAGTCATATGTTAAACCCAAGTGGCCAGTCTTTGTTTGGGAAATGGCAGAAGAGTTATCTCGTCAAGGTTCTATTTGGAGACACTTGAAAGAGCCTAGACACTGGGCAAAACCTGGAAAATATAGACTCTCAGTTTGCTGTTTCACGTCTTTTATTGTGTTAGGTCTAGTGGTGGGTTTGTTAGGACCTACCCTTCCTTCTTTGGCAAAAGCTCTTCAAGTGAAAGACGCAGAAGCACTTGGTTTCCTATTTACTTGCAGAGGATTAGGATACTTTTTAGGATCACTTTTATTTGGGTTTCTTGGGAAACTTGCAAGTTACAGAGTCTTCGTTGCTTTCGGAAGTTTGTTGTTAGGAGTAACACAGGTCTTGGTACCTTTTGCAGTTTCTCTGCCGCTGTTAGGCACTATTTGTTTTTTGGTTGGAAGTTTCAGTGGTATTGTTGATACAGCAGGAAATGCAGCAGTAGGAAGCCTATTAAAAGGAGATGTTGTTGCAGATACATTTATGCAAACGCTACACTTTTGTTTTGGAGTAGGGTCAGTGATTGCTCCTCTAGTGGTTGGGATTGTCCTCAAGTGTTTTAATCAATTTTATCTGGCGTATTATGTTGTGGCTTTATGCTGTTTCTTTAACGGTTTCAGTTTTCTTATGTTGACGACGGATACAGACCGACAAATAATTGCGGATAGTTTACCTCCCAAGCAACTATCTACTTACGCCTCAGATGATATCGATGAAGTGGAGAATGAACAAGTTTGTGACAACAGTGAGCAACAAGGTTCTACCCATGTTCATGGAAAAGTTTTGTTGGTTCTAGCAGCCTTTGCAGCTTTCTTCTATGTCGGCTGTGAAATTGGTTTTGGAGGTTGGATTGCAACCTATGCAATTGACTCACATAGTGTTGTTGGAGAAACTGCTGCAGCTCTGATGACTTCAGTTTTTTGGGCTTCTTTTACTTTTGGAAGACTGTTATCGGTTCCCTTATCATTGTATCTTTCGTGCCAATGGATACTGTTTTTAGACCTTTTAAGCGCAGTAGTTTCTATCACCTTGGGTATTTTAGGTTTCAATCTTTGGTTATGTTCAGCGTTAATTGGTTTATCACTGTCTTCGGCATTTCCTTCTTCAGTGAGCCTTATTCAAAGCAAAACTGAGATTGATCAAGTGTCTACCTCTGTGCTTATGGTTGGTGCAAGTCTGGGAGAAATTTTAGTGCCTCTCTTATTGGGTGAAAGTATGAGATCGCTGGGAACACAATGGTACTTTCCTTTGTGTTTAGTTACTGTATGTTTATGGGGAATAGGGTTTTTCCTTGTCTTAATACAACCGAGTTCGTATAGGGAACAATAATTGATGTCTCCAGAGGCCAAAGGAAAAGACATGCCATTTTTATTTCAAAGTTTTTAAAAGAAATATTTGGACACTCTACTGTATCTATTTCCTTTGGCATGTATGTACAGTCGTTGCTGATGATCATGTTTTGAACATTGCATTTGTAAGAATAATCTTGTAAGGAATGGTGGAAAACACAAAACAACAGTTGATGAGGTATAGACTCTTTTGACAATCGAATGAAGATACATGTTGTGAATTGAAACCAAATAATGTTTTAAATTCTATTTTTTTGAAAGGACAACATGTTCTACTGACCCTAATGAGTTTTCCTTGAAGTATGCAAACGATGGTGTCAACCGAAAAGCTACTTTTATCGTGTCATGACACATTCACTGAAACTCGCCATACTTTAAGAAACATATGGTATCCAAAAGATGTTTGATGTTGGGTTGACAGACCCCACTGGTCATAAACACCGAAGAAACAAAAGAACTATTCTTATCTTTAAGAGTGGCATGCTGATGATTTTCGTATGTTGTGGTCTGTTGCTATTCCGATGAATCCATATATAAGACATTGATAGTTTCTTATTCATCTTTTGTTTCATTATGTTGATGCTATTTGCAAGTTGAGAAACAACGGAAGAATACAACATCATTGTCTCTATCGTATCCACAAAATAGTTGAGGTGATAAAGAATAATACTTTTCGATAGTATTTTTGGTTGAAAGAAAACATTGTCAAAGAGTTTCCTGAATGCCATGTTCTTTTGTTAGTCACTTGACATATGTATTTAAACAACACTTTTAATGAAAGGCGTTTCGTGTTCACACACATGTTATTGCTTGTCACCGATTTGGATGATACGCTTCTTTCAGAACAGCCTTCCACCATATCAGAAGACTACTTGAAAAAGTTTCAAAGCATTTGGAAGACAGTTTTGAAACCACAACATTCACTGTTGACGTATAATACTGGACGTTCATTCTTCCTTTCATGCCAACTCGTTGAAGAACGCAACTTGGAGTGGCCAGACTATCTCATCTGTGGCCTTGGAACAGAAATATATGAAAAATACGAATGTAAAAGTCTCAGGAAAATTGAAGGTTGGACAATCTTGAAAGACTTTAATTCAAAAGTAATATGTGAATGTGCTGATGAGTGGTTGCACTCAGGCGTTCTTGCTTTACAACCAGTGACAGAAAACACTGTTGCAAAAATGAGTTTTGATTTCAAATCAGAGCAGCTTGAATATGTAAATAATGTCGTGGCTCCAAATATTTGTCGAGTGGCTGAAGAAAGAGGTTCTATCTGTCACGTGGTTATTTCTATTAGTCAGGGTATAGGACACTTGGATTTTGTACCAGCACAAGCAAACAAAGGCACTGCTACCAAATGGTTGAAAGAATATGTTGGTGTTGCTTCAAACCAAGTGATGGTTGGTATTTACTTGTATTTTCCAGATAATGGATATAATAGATAACTTTAGGTTTGTGGGAATTCCATGAACGATTATGACATGTTCTTTGGTTCATGTGATAATGTCCTACGAGTAGCAGTAGAAAACTGTGATATAAATATTCGTCAAAAGTTCATAGAACATTCTCAATCAGACAGTCGTTTTTATATCGCTTCCAAGCCATTTGCTGGTGGTATTTTAGAAGGACTAGTTCATTTTAATTTGCTGAATCAATAAGTATATCATGAGGAGAATAAGCATCCTTTGTTGTAGCGATTGCAATGAAGACAGTGGATATGTTTTATGATTAGCGTGTCAAGTCATGAAATGTGTCTTATTTGGACTCTTGAGAGAGTTCTGCTTGGATGGTTTAGAATATAAATACTATCTAGTCATATGTTGGCCTAGGAAATTTCTTGAAAATAACAACAATGGATAACTATCCATAACATAATACTAGTAGCAAGTTTTTAATCTAAAATGCTTCCTTGTTCATCAAATAGTTTGCTGTAGAAGTAAAGAATGAACACGAAAAGAATAATTACCAAGTGCCAAGTTATTATTTGCAGTCATTGGTAATAAGAAAGTGTTGGCTCTGACTAGTCCTATTTTTAGTAACCATTCATGTCTACTCCATATGAATGAATGAACCAGGAAACACATTTTAAGGTTTGCACAAGCATTACCAATGATGAATGTAGAATGTTACCAAACAGCTGTCAGAATTCACTTGTCTACAATCAATAGACGTCAATTCTCCACGTTGGTTAGCAAGTTGAATAGTTGTCAACAAAAAAGGACCTCATGAGAAGGACAAGCGCATTGAGCAATGATAGAGGCGACTCAATTAAGAAAGCATTGAAGAGGTTGTGTGGTTGGATTCAGGACATCATGTCAGTAGGCATACCAATCAAGTTATTGCACGAAGCAGTTTCACAAACAGTTACAGTGGAAACAAAAAGTGGTGATTTGTATCGTGGAATATTACATGATGCAGAAGATAACATGAATTGTCAATTAAAAAAAGTGACTTGTACTGGGCGCGACGGAAAGATCACCCCTTTTGAACACGTTTTCCTTAGAGGTAGTAAAATACGATTTTTTATTGTACCTGATATACTTGCAAATGCACCAATGTTTAAGAGAGTAGAGGCTATCAAGGAAGGAAAGACGGGAAGAGGGTTAGGACTTGGAAGGGGTCGAGGCTTTATTGGAGGTCCTGTAAAAGGTAAAGAGCTATATGAAAAGACATTGGCATAAACTAAGTTTTCCTTAAATAGCAACTATTCGAGCGAGAATTAAACGGCAACGAACGACGTGAAGTCATTTTGTTCTTGATGGGACACGCTTCTTAGTTTTTTTCCTTGTGGCAGTTAGGAAATAGACTCACCAATGTGTCTTTTTGTTTTCGATTTCTGGTAAATAATCAATCATGATAAAGGCAACACTAGTATGCGGTTCTTGAAATATATTTCGTTTGCATATCTTGGTTGCAATATAACGGAGAAGACTTGTTATCTTGTTCCATTTTCAATATATTATTCTTAAGCCATGATGAAGTCCTATTCCTTTATTCTAAGAGAGGAACACAACTCTAAAACAGGTCCCTTCATAATAAGCAGTTATTGTCATACAAATTAGCAAGATGGACACGATGGAAACACATGTCGTTGTGCTTTCAATCTTGAATTCCTCAATCGGTGTCCTCATCAGTGTCTTCTTTCTCTTCTTCATCTTGGTCTGATTCACTATCAACACTTTCTTCTTCATCGGTAACTACATTATCATCATCTGTATCATAGAAAAGATCGGAATAATCGTTATTAGAATCTTCATTTTCTTCATCAGAGCTTGAAGAATTATCATCCCACGAAGAATCTGTTGTACTATCAGAGTCCGAACTCCATCCCACAGGGTCATCATCGGAGTCATCATCATCTTCCGTTTGATAGTTAGCAATAGACAGTAACGTTCCTCCAGTTGACTCTAATTTTTCTGAATTTTTATTCCAACTAAGACACACAATAGAAGGCTTGACTAGAATATCCGACAAAAACTCTTGTATTATTCTCTCAGCTGACAAGTCTCTTGAAACAAGTTTATCACTGGTTTCTGGTTGTTCTACCGTTCTAAAGTCACTTTTCACGTCAGTAGCAGCAGTTACTGACTCACTCAACAATGATATTCTATGTGCGTTCTTTCTATACGGCGTGTTTGCAAAGTCTATATTCCCTTCACTCATGTTTGTCTTGTAACACAGAGGTCTTGCCTGTCCAAAACGAGTTGAGTGCTTTATCGGCTGTACAAACGTGGATAAATAAACCCATAAGCAACGGAAATAGTAAAAGGACCTCATCCCTTTTAATAAAGCGTTTCTAAGCAAGTTGGTTTGAAGCAAACCGAGTGCGTTGGAAGATGTCCCAAAATGGAGGCAGCGTCCACCAAGACAATAATAATATTTTAATGTATTGCTCAGTCTTGATGAATATTGAAAACGCAAACAACTTAAATCATTTTTGCCGAGAATGCAAAACCATTAAACTGAAAGAAAATACATGTTAGACACTCTATGATGAACACAAGTGCTCAAAATACTTTGTCACCTATTGTTAGTTATATAAATCTCATCACTCTCGTTAAATGATAGTTTTATAGAAAATATCCAATGGCATCTTTAAAAATCGTATTCCCTTTGTACCACACGTTTTCTGTCATGAATAAGATCTTGTCAAGTGGCTTACGACGGTGGGCCATTCATCGTCATCATTACGGAGAATTTTTCCAAGGTTCTTTACCGGTAGCTTATTATCGGTACTTATCAAAACCTATAAAAGTCTTTGTTTTACAATTCTTCAAATCATCTTTTGTAAAGATGAATTCTTCTATCGATGATGAGCTGAAGAAAGAAGAAGCGGCCCGGGCCAAACTTCCTCCCGTATTCAGCAAAGGACCTGCTGACGGCACATATAGTGAAAAACTTACGAAAACTTTGAAAAGACTGGATGAATTAATCGATTGGGAAAGAAGAGATCGAGTTGTTGGAACCCAACGAAAGATGAGAGTAAACACAGGGCCTATTGTAGACTTGTTAGAACGCTTAGGTCATCCAGAAAAGAATTTCCAAACTGTTCACATCACAGGCTCAAAGGGAAAAGGATCTGTGACAAGTTTCGTGGCTTCTGCTCTTTATTATGGTGCAAATTTGTCTGCCGGATGGTATTCTTCGCCGCATGTTGAACGAATCAATGAAAGAATAGGCATCAATGAAGAAAACATTAGCGATGACGAGCTTGCAACTTGTTTAGAGCAAGTCCTTGATGTTCGAGAGGAAGCTATTCAATGTCAATCGCTTGGAAAGGATTCGACTTGGTTTGATATTATGACTAGTGCAGGTTTTTTAGCATTATCTAGAGCACAAGTTGAATGGGCAGTAGTAGAATGTGGTTTAGGTGGAAGATTGGATTCCACCAATGTATTACAATCACCTATTACAGTTTTAACCAATGTCGAACTTGAACATGCGGAAATTATTGGACCTACTCGTAAAGATATTGCCAGAGAAAAAGCGGGTATAGCTCATAAGGGTTCAGTATTGATCACTGGAATAAGTGAAAATGATGAAGTGAATGAAGTCATCAAAGAACTGTCGCATTCTGTTGGGTTTCGTGTTATTTATGTGACAGCTAATAACTCAGGAAACCATGTTGATATAATGGAAAATAATAGTGGTCCTATTTTATCTTCTAAATACTCTTCTATGAGCATAGAAGCACAGAATATAGCCATTGCAAAAGAAGTGTTGGAACAAATTGGACTCTTAGGCCATCGAACAAGAGGAAATTCAAGCCTTGTCAATTCTGAGTTGTTAGATATGAAAAAAGTGCTTGAAGGAGCCAAAAGAAGGCTTCCTGCAAGAATGGAACGCTTTCTCTGGCAGAATAAGATACCAATCATCATCGATGGAGCTCATGTTCCTGGAAGTATTCGGTCTATTATGCAACAAATTGCTAGAGACCCTAGTTTGAAACACAAAATATTACATGTCGTTCTTGGCATGGGACGTGACAAGCATGTAGAAGAAATATTGGATGAATTATATCCTTATGCATCTTATTTGTATTGCACATGTACAAGTCCAGAAGGTCCCTATTTACCAGCAGAAGAGGTAAGCCAATGAAGAACAAACATTATATTTTCAATCTTTGTTTATTATTGTTGCTAGTTGGAAAAATATGCCAGTAAGAAAGGTTTTAGAAATATTCAAGTCGATAGACATTGTATTGATGCTTTTCATTCAGCAATAGCGACCATTGAAAAGCAAACAATGGTTGATAATAGTTTGTTGCTAGTGACAGGGTCTTTACATTTGGCTGGTGCATTGAGACCACTTATTCGACAACATGCTTTGAAAGAATAGAAGTTTCATGGTTGATAGCCGCACATGTTAAGAGAATGTATTATCTTTAAATGTAAAAATAAAGTGAAAAAAATGAGAAAAAGAAAGGCTTGTATATTTTATTGAAAAACGTTTGTTGAACTCGTCGCCTTAGTTGGGAGCTCTTCAAGGATCTCAATCACTTTTGAAAAGGGCTCCTCGTTGGATGATTTCCAAGCCGACCACGGATGTTGATACTGCCTTTCTCTACCTTTATACAAACACTTCTAGTTTACGCAAGAGCTGTTGTTTAAAGGAAAAGTACTTGCTATGGCCAGCTATTCTTTATCAACGTTGTTGTAGTTGTAATCGTTTCAGTCTGCGACGTTTCACCACTGCAAGAAGACGTAGTGACAAAGTACGGGAGGTTATTTTCATCGAAACTGGTTATTATAGAAAAATATTTGCAAAGAGTTACGACTATTTGATAGCTTCCACTATTCAGGATGACTGTGAATCGACTGACAAAAGTGGTGGCCTGCATCAGTCCTTGCTTCAGAGCTCTCGTACAAACCCAACGGAAACCTTTGACCAATGGAAGAAAGATATAGGAAAAGATGAAAAAGAACAGTTATCTGTACCTTGGGATAATATGACCAGCGAAGTACAGGATTTATCGTATTATGAGACACAACGAGTTTTTAATCGGAGAAAAGTCAAACTACTGAAGGAGTCTTTCACAGAATGTGGTAGAATCACTTCTCACTTTGCGAAAACTTTCTATCTAGGAACACTTCTTATGTCACCACAGAAACAAGAAGCAGTTTGGGCAATTTATGTTTGGTGTCGAAGAACCGATGACTTGGTTGATGGTCCTCGTGCTCAACAAAGAAGGAATCAATTGGAACAGATATTGCGTGATTGGAGAAACCGATTGGAGACAGTATTTTCCGGTAAAGCTTATGATGCTCTCGATTTGGCTTTATATGAAACCAAGTTACGTTTTCCCAAGTTAAATATTCAGCCATTTTATGATATGATTAATGGTATGCAAATGGATGTTGAACAGAATAGATACCAAACATTTGAAGAACTACGTTTGTATTGTTATCGAGTTGCAGGAACAGTAGGTTTGATGACTCTTGCAGTAATGGGTGTTGTCAATCCTGACCCACATACCTATCAAGCTGCTGAAGAGGCCGCTGTCTGTCTCGGCATTGCTTTTCAATTGACAAATATCTTACGAGATGTTGGAGAGGATAGTCTACGTGGAAGAATTTACTTGCCTTTGGAAGATTTGGCACATTTTGATTATTCTGAAGGAGAGTTGATGGCTGGTGTCGTAGATGAACGTTATAAGAACTTGATGCGTTTTGAGATTAGTCGAGCACGTCATTACTTTTCAAAGGCAGAACATGGGATTCGATTACTTAGTCGGGATGTTCAACTACCAGTTCGAGCTTCATTGGATATGTACAGAAGTATTCTGAACGTCATTGAAGAAAATAATTATGACAACTTTCATCGACGTGCTTATGTTGGGAAATGGAGAAAGCTCAGCATGCTTCCTCTATCATGGCTATTGTGTCAAGAAGGAAGACCTTGGATATGGTTGAAAGAAATATTGCAGCAAAACTTGAATATGCAAGAAGAATAAAACTGAATATCTGTTGGTCCTAAAAGCCCATGAGAAGAGTCAAACTTGATCAACGAAAAACGGATAGGATCATTTTTGATCACTGTTTCATGTCTTCACCCAGTGCTACGACCCACCATAGGCAAAGCGTCGGTGGTATATTAAAGAAACCACAAGACCAAGTTGACTCAAAGTCATCTTCAGAAAGAAAAAAACGGTATCTTTTGCTTTTTATGTTTTGGAAATGTGTTTTTGACTGTCTTAAAGGGTTCGTTTGCAATGGGATGAAGACAATCTGCAGAAGAATGAAGTGGAGAGGTAAAAGATGGCTTTATTGTACTTTATTGGTTGTTAACATATAAGGCAGAGAACCGCGATGCAGTATTTCCGAACCCAAGACACCTTACCATAGTGCCTATCGATCGGATTCAGACTCAGAAGCCTCAATAGACCGTCGCTCTGTCGATGAAGGTCAAGAAATTCAACAGTTTCGAATAGAGACAGCGATATCTTCTTTGAATTATTCTCAAGAGGAAAGTGAATATAGTAGCAACTCCAGTCAGTCTACACCAAGAAGCAGTGCAAGTAGAGAGGAGTTTGAAAAGAAAAGAAAATCACACTATGATGAATACAAAGTTGCAAAGTATTTTAGACAACGAGTGGGAGATATTTTTAATGAAGAGCCACAACAAGTGGAAGAAGAAACTGTAGCGACTTCCATCGAGTCGGAACCTGTTTCTCCTGAAAAGAGCGAAACTTCGCAAGACGAAGGAAACAGTGTCTGACTTGTGTGTGCAAAAATATACAAGGTGGTATCTTTATGATAAATATTTGAATGTTTTGGAATAGACTTTTCAGTGATAAAGTTATCGTGCAAGTGAAAAAGAGAGAGTGTCTTAGCGAAATGCGTATGGTGCCCAAGTGTGCTTTATTTGGCTTCTCTTTCCATATGATCGCTGTTTTTGGCTTTTTTTCCTCTTCACCACATTCTTTTCACTCACTGACCATTAAAATAACAGTCTAACAAACAGATAACAGTGCTTTTATTATGCACATTAGTTGGATACTATTAAAGCAGAACAAGTTCCGAATAAAAGACTGTGAAAAACAGATAGTGTCTAACCTGGAATATGAGCAACGTTGGATGCAAAGCGTTCTTCCTCATGAATGTATTGCTTGTGTTCAAACGTTTCAATTCCGTCAACATGTTGTGATTCATTTCCTGACATTTTATTCTTATAGTTTTGGAAAGAATTTACTCCCTTTCTTCCACGGAGCCAGTCCCAAAATCTATCTCTTTGAATCATAAACGGTGTAGGGCCAAGTTCTTCCACTCGTGGCATATATGGACGCACCAAAGCTTCATATACTAAACCTCCCAGAACGCCACCTAACATGGAGCCGATTTGATTGGCCCACAACATACCACCTGTGCCTGGCAAAGCAGTCTTGCCCATCCCAATCATAGCACCTGCTATCCGAGCACTAAGATCACGAGAAGGATTAATAGTAAATTGGCCAATCATTCCCAGTGAACAACCAAGTTGCATGACAAGAAAACCAACCAGTACAGGAAACATATTGGCTCCAGGTGCTAGCGGATTATAGGGATCCGTTATTCCAAAAATAACAAACAACAGGAAAGCAGTATAAAAGGCCTGAATACCAAATGAGTGAATAGTAGTATACTCCGATGGAGCATTATTAAAGAATGCGCCATAAACCGTAGCTGCTTCTGAGAGAGGCTGTCCTGCTGCAATCTTGTATCCCATAGGATAATATGTAAACCACATATTGAGCGTCCCACAGATACCACCTAAAACCTGTGCAGCGAAATATGGAAGCGTTTTCCATATAGGAAAGCCTCTAAAGGCAGCAAATGCTAAGGTTACTGAAAAGTTAAAGTGTCCACCACTGATTGCTCCAACACAAAACACCATAAAAGTAAAGGCAAAGCCCCAAGGAAGCGCCAATCCAAGAAAACCCGGAAGAAAGGGACTGGGACTGAAAAACAACATCATACAAGTAATAGAAGTTGCCGTAGCCATAATGTACCACATGCCTAAAAACTCTCCAACAAGTTCAGGTATCAGTTTCTTTATTTCCGACTTGACAACCTCATGCTGTACAGGAGGTACAAGAAGAAATATACTTCGTTCTCTACTAATTCTGTGTTTGCCATCTTCCATTTCAACAACTCCATGGTGAGCAACATTTGACATGTTTTCAACTCGCTATTCCCAACAAGAAAGCTAGGTAAATTCTTCTGAGCCCCTTCATGTTTTTAAGCACTATCTTTAGTTTCTCTCATGCGTCCTGCGTAAAGATGTCCCCAAATGTCGAATGGTCAGTGGAGAAATTTGAAAACCTTACACTTGCTGGAATCATTTGGAATAGGAAGAAAAGAAATTACTCAACCCCAACTTCATATTCTTAATTGACACGATTTGTAGCAAGAAGAATAGAGTGATGATACTTGTGGTGGAGCAATATTCTTAAGGTTTCTGTACAAAGCAGCCAATGAATAATTCGGAAAAACACTTCATGTTTATATTCGTAGAAATTTATTGACAAATTTGTTATTATTGAGAAAGAAGCAACTGTAGGAGTGAAGAAATATCCATTCAATGACTTGAATATATCAGTGGATGAGAAAAAACTGTCAGGATAAACCATATTTATATATAACTTCTCCTTAACAGAAGAAAATGGTCCTTATTGTTACAAGTAGAGTGGACTATCCCAACCAGACCGTAACATGGAAAAGGAAGACCATTGGTTTAACAAGTACAAAATAACACTTAACAAAAGTATCAGCCAAACCATTGGTGTTGAACGGAAATAGGGAGCGAGATTATCAAAATGGCCAACGGGGGCAAGCTTCTCCCAAACCATTCCAGTCCGACCTAGTTTATATCATTGTTAGGCTATGACTGCCAGAAAATTCGTTTCAGTCCCCTACCCCTAATAAGTAGCAACAACATTCATGAATAGCATCAGAATAGGTTTTCAGTTGATTCAACTGTAGCAGGCCTTGATCATCTCGTTGAAATATGGCATCCTTTGACCATGGCCTCAGAGGAATATCTGGATGATAAGGTAATAAATTATCCTTTCATAGAAACTCAGTGGCTCCTGTAAGGTTCTATATTCAGAGTTATGTTCTTACCTCTTTTACTGTTGTATTTTCTACTGGTCGTCGTGGGTGAAATAGTATCTTTGGAACTGATAATATATTGCCTTCAACTGTTTGTAAGAATAACAATTTTGGAGTGATGCCTTTTGTACTCTTGGAAACAGCGATATTCCTTATACCAATGTCCACTATATCCAAATAAGCAAGTGAAGAGTACAAGTATGGCGACATACCATTAAAACCTTGAAGGAAGATAACTGGTTGCGATGTCTTGTTCATTTGAAACTTGAGACTGCTACCTTCTACTGAATGAGTCAGTTTACATTTCTTACCAAACAGCCATCGAATAAAGGTTTGATGTTTGATAAAGGCACAAAAATAACTGTCCATTTGTTGTTCACGAGAATGTTCCTCAACAGCAGGAAATACCATTTCTCCCACATATATCTCTTGCCTTTGGGTTTCAAGATTCCTTAAACTACGGTATCTATTTAGAGCAAGCTTCTATTATTCACTATCCGACATGAATATTTACCTATAAATGAACCAATGTTCTGTAAATATTCCTGACAAGGGAGGAACGCACATTGGATGGAACGCATGATACAAAATGGTGCCAGTTTCTCCATCAATAACATAAGCAGATATACCGCTTTGAGAGTCTTCACTGATATCTTTTTCTGTGAGCATTAATAGTCTATGGGGATTCAAAAACTTTTGAGAGTAGGAATTGTTGGTAAAAGTAACAAAATGATTGATTATTTGGCTTTCAGTTGAATCAACAGTACGAATATAATGAATTTTCTCCACTGGATCCAATTTGATATTGTACAACTACACAATCAAATAGAAAGATTAGTATTATTGTTCATTGAAAGCAAGACGACAGATACCTCTTTATAACCATATGGCAAACTAAGTTCATGGCCAACAAGTTGATTCCCTTCCAGCGCAACAGTTGTCATCTTCTGAGGCATGTTGTCGATATCTGAAATAGCTTTCAAGGAATCCAATAGAAAGCTTCCATTTCGATAGAGTAATAAAAGGCACTCATCATTCCATTTGATGCATTTCGAAGATTCTTGAGAACTATAACAATGTTTCGTAATAAGACTACCATCTGCCGTTCGCAAATAAAATAAACAGTCTTGTCTACCATTCGACTGACTTTTCGCCTCTTGGTGAAGTAAAACAACAATAACCGAATCCTTTTCAAGGGAAAATATTTGATAAAACTCATCTTCCTCGATCGGACCCAATTCATTCTTAGTAAGCTCATAGGACCAAAGAGTTTGTATATTGGCAGACTCCAACAGATAGGCATGAAGCTTTCTGGGATTTGTTACAGAAACTAAAAGATAACTCTCCTTCGTCTCCTCAAGGAAATTATACCAAAATGAATATAAACCGCTACTATTGATCACTTGGCGTAACAATGCTATTATCTTCGATAGTTGAGGGGATAACGAATCGATATCCAACAACATATTCGAAATAAATGGATTTTTCTCTTTAAAGTTAATAAAAGAAAAGTCTTTCAAAATAAGCAGCTTATATGCTAGAGGATAAGACAATTCTTCACTTCGAGTCCAAAGCAACTAGGGCATTTTCAAAAGTGTCTGAATATCAAATCGACTTTCCATACCTTGTTATCCGCTTTATTCTCCACAGCAAGTCTCATACAAGAAAGAACCCGTTCTGAAGAAAACAAACAAAGCATATTTTGGGAACCAAGAAGGAACCAATGAGTATATGAACTAATATATTCAGATTCAACCACGAATTCTCGTATCGACCATTCCTTCATGGCATGCTCCTCATCTTGATAAGGACCCCAATAGAATATATGCATTACTGCTTGAGATACTGTTTGAACAGAAAAACAACCTAAAGAGAAATTAATTTACTATTTTTGGAGAATTTATTACTTACCATGATGTTTTTCATCACAACTCACAAAATTATTGAAATACAGTGAATTTTGGTGTCGAAGGGTTTCTCCTGTAATGATCAACGACTGAATCGTCTGGTTCTCTAACTTCAAATAAACAAAAGAGGTGTCGATTCCATTACCGTCAACGACACTGACGATTTCAAAATCTATATTTGAATATGGTTAAATTCTCGACTAACAAATGAATCCAATTCAATACCTTGACCAATGAAAAGTTGGTTGTGAATAGTGGATAAATCTTCCAGATTGGATAAAATAATATCCCTGCCTTTCTTACAAATACATATTCCATTTCGTAGAAAATTAAAATCACTTTCACAAACAGTTTGTGTAGTCCATGAATAGGAAACGTCATCAATTACTGAGCAGTAAATGCTAAGAAAAGAGTGTTCACTTTCATAAAATGTTTCGCAAATATAAAACTCGTTAGTCTGCCTACAACCTAATCTATCAGAGTATCCAAGTTGAATATACCATATAAATACTTACGTCAAACGAACCAAATGAATGTCAACTATTTCTGAGGATGAATCAAGCAACTTTAGTCTACGATGTTCATGGGACACCAAGTTGTACACTAAAACGTCTCCTTCACAACCAGTAATAATATAAATATTGTCTTCCATCGATTTCCAAAAATAGGATTTTGACCTGAATACCTCTACAGAGGAGAAAACATAAGTAAGATAAAACCCAAAGCACGTCGCTTACTATTTCCAGCAGTCAAACAAACTACTTCGTTGAAATAGAGCTTGCCACTATCAAAGTCATAAATATTTGCGTAAACATGTTTGCCTATAGTGACAAACGACAAGACAGAAGAGCCAAGATATGCAATCTCTTCAATACTTTCTTGTTCCTCTCCAGGCGGGAGTTTTCTCCACACTTCGGAAGCTTTAAGAAATAAAGTCACTGAAAAAGATTGACCTACCAATTTCGCCCGTATCAGCAAATAGTCGAGTTATGATTCCAGTCGTTGATCCCAAAAGAATGCTATCTTTTGCGGAAACAACAAGTTTAGGAGTACCCAGGTGAGGTACTGTTAGGCAATGGACAGAACCAACTGACAGTGAAAACAGAAGAATAGTAAAAAAGACACGATAAACACAAACCCAACGCAATAGTGAGGTTTTCATAGCCTACTCATTCAAAACAAGACAATACCCATAGAATCAAATGGCTCAAAGCTTTGTCTTGGCTCGTATTGGGGGGAAAGGATGCCCTATGGTTTTCTTAGTAACTGCGTCATCAGGAACAGTTGTTCATGTCCCTTTTATAGGTTGAAAAGAACACAATGCTCGCGATTTTCATTTATGCGGTTTAGAGGCATATGTTTGACTCCGTACAAATCACAACATATATTTCCTGTTTGTTCCGTCAGTGTTGAAAGGCAAGACTGGCTAACAGCATTTCAAGGACCCGGTCTTATATTTTCTCATTCTCAAGAGAAGTATGCCTTTGACTCGAAACAAATTGGAGGCCCTGTGGTTCTAAAAGAAACCAATTTAGACAATGAGACAGTTTGGAAGATGTGGTATTATGGTCGCTCAATGGTTTTCGAATCAAAAGCCAACTTAATTGAACTTCCGACTGGTTGTATTGGTTATGCAACTTCGGAAGATGGCATTAACTGGAAGAGAGTTTTTGGTTTAGAAGAAGGTGGTGCAGTTTTAGCACCAAACCGTAAATGTGGTTCTGATTTTGATTCGACACACACTGGCGTCTCTGATGTGATGGTAAAGATAACATTTTAAACTTGCTTCAATGGACTCTGAGAAAATATATTGATAGGTCCGCAAGATAGAAAGTGATATTGGCACTTACAAAGTTTATTATATTTATTACTTTGGTGGAGATAACGCCAGTACGACAATAAAAGTTCCATCAAGGGGTAAGACAGAGCAAATGGACCTTATTGGTTTAAGAATGTTACCTGGATTGGCTTTGAGTACCGATGGCTTTCAGTTGACTAGGATACGTGGTGATATGGAGAATGGAGCTCTATTAGGAATATCTTCTGGAGAGTTTGATGGATTGTATTGTGGTTGGCCTCGTGTTGTACAGTTGGATAATTCACAATATTTGATGTATTATCATAGTTTAGTTGTAGAAAATGGCATGTTTGTGGTTGGGATGGCCATATCTCCGGATGGTTTCAGTCGTTGGAAAAAATTGGGTCCCTTAAGAGGTTTAGGATGGGAAAATAATAGTTACGATAGGAAAGATGCTTTCGATGAAAGAGGATGGGGAACTCGACATGTTATTAGAGATCCAAGAGATGATCGAAAATGGTTAATGTTCTTTGAAGGAGTTTCTAAAAAAGGAAACCATTCAATTGGTTTGGCAAGTTCGGAGGATGGCCTTCATTGGTCTCGAGTGGTAGACTATCCTATTCTTGTTGCCGGACATGAACGACTATCAAACAGTTGGGATGGTGGTGCTATTGGCTGTCCTTGTGCTGTGGTTCAAGAAGACAAAAGTATTTGGTTATATTATGTTGGCTTTGAAAAGAAGCAACTGGGTGGACCTTTTAGAAGGACAGGAATAGGTCTTGCGTGTTCAAAAGGAACGGATTATACTCAATTTGATAAGTATTCTTCTCAGCTACAACAAAGTATCGACAAATAAAGAAATTTTCCATTATCTAACATATAACGAAAATAATAACATTGAAATATGCAGACAAGAATTAAAACATCTGATCTTCTTTCTTATCAAACTTCTTTTCGTTAGTGTGTTCGCTTGCACGTCGATAAAACAACTCCAAATCTTCAGGAGACTTCCATATGAATCTTCGAATGGCAATAAGACTCATGTTGGGTGGTACAACTTGATTACGGCAGACAATCTCCAATTCTGCACTCTTAGACAAATCAAATAATAACTTGTTTGCCTTCCCAGCGCTCTTTAAACGTTCCACTTCTGTTCGAATATTATTTGCTACATAAGTGGCCAACTTTTTAGCTCTCAAGATTCGAGGTGCCGTTAGTTTACTTTGAACAAGCGAAGGAAAGCCAGAACCTTCCATTGGCTTTAAATAGAATGACAACTTTGGTATTTCTCCACCCATCGAACGCTGATCTCTCACACATTCTATAACCCAATCAGGTAGATAAGAAGCTTCAGTACCATCAAAATTTCCAATGAGCTTTCTTAACAGTGGTCTAGTAGTACCTTCCTCCAAAATAATAATAGGAATATTATCTGGAAATTGATACGGTGGAAGCTGTTCTGAGACAGAAATATTTGAAAGAATTGGTTTTCTCTCCAAGTTGATGTTATCTATGGAGTTTCTTTCATGCGCATCTTGTGAAACATTGGAAAAATTCAAGCTTTGACTACTTTCCAATAACTTTTGATATCTTTCGTACCATCTTCTAAAAAGTCCTCTTAAAGCATGTTCTCCTATATTGACTTTGGCTTCATCTGATTCTGTCTCTAGGCCAGCATCACTTGCATATACTTCAGCAGCAAAACATGTACTAGGATCCAATTGAACCATTAAACTCCCCTGACGAGTAACAAGATGAAACCAAGTAGGGACAACAACCATTTCATCTATTTGTTGTTGAACATCCTCCATTTTACGATCACAACCAAAATCTCGCAAAAGAATACCTTGAGTAATATCCCAAAGCTGAATCCTTCCATCCGAGTCACTGGTCAATACATGTCTACGATTATTTAAAACACTTCTTGAAACAATCCCTGGTTCTCCTTTGATATTCAGTGATGCCTCTTTGAATAATGGCTCATCTGCAGCAGAAGTATTTAAAATACCTCTCAAGCTGAGAGTAGACCTAGTTGGATTAAAATTCAAATCTTTCTCATTTTGAGAATGCATTTTTCCAAATCCTTTTTCATATCTCCAATTTCTTATAGTTGAGCTAAGAGAACTTGTCCATAAACCTTTTTCATCTGTGGTTAAACAAATACGTAACACATGATTATACCTGCTGTCTGACTCGACAGCTCCGACCACTAAAACAGAATCACCAGTATGAAGTTCTGTTTTCCATATTGCTCCATCACGACCACCAGAAAGAAACCATTCAAAGCTCTTATTGACAGCAAGTGTCCATACCGAATCGATATGAACATCAAAAGATAGCATACAACGAAGGTTACGAAGGTCCCATAGACGAGTACTATTATCACTACTTGCTGATAACAAAAGTGTTCCAGCTTCGTTCATTACCAAGGAACGAATAATATCTCTATGACCCCTCAGTTTCACTGCTCTGGCTTTAGTCCGAGTGTCCCATAGGGATATAACTCTATCACTTGAACCTGCAGCAATAATGGAACCTTCACCTATCCCTGATAAACCATTGTCGGAAGTTTCTTCACTTGCTCCAAAACTTTTGCCACCTGAAGCCAAACAATATACAGACTGATTTTCTTGTGAGCCAGTACTCAAAACAGCTTGACATTCACCTTTATCAATGTCCCAAACCACAATCTTGCCATCTATGGAGCCACTGGCAATGATGCCTCTTCCACTGTCAACGGAAGTCAACGCTTTTACGTAATCCGTGTGTTCTACTAAAGTCGTTTTGGAACTCTGAGGAGCCGAACTTCCAAAAGAGAATTCTGTTTCACCGACGTCCCACACCTTCACAGTAGTGTCAGAAGAACAAGAGACCAGCACTTTCGAAGGAAGATACAACAAGTCATTCACCCAGTCAACGTGTTCTTCAAAGTTAATCAAGTTTTCTCCATCTTTAGACCAGCCCCTTATAGTACCGTCTCTACCACCTGAGAATAAAGAAACTATTTTTGGTGCTGAGTCGGTAGGATTCAAGACACAATTATCTGGAACAACCAGTGAGTTTACACCAAAACGATGTCGCTTTTCAGGTGGCCTCAATATATATGCTACTCTTCGACGAGACGTACCCGTTGGTGATTTCGTTGTTGTTGACATGTTTTGTGGCTCAGTTCTAAACAGTGCTTGCTCTTTTCTATACAGACTTCGTAACCCGCAAGCCCATCAAAGGACGACAGGAAATTTCCTTTACTGCAATAGGATCGGATGACAGCAAAGCTTATCATTCGCTTGTGTTCTTGTGACGTTTCTTGTTTCCTCAGAACATTGTGATATTCTCTTCCTTTATTTCATTTAATTCGGTTTGAAAAGCTTTGCGTTTTTACAGTATATGACCAACTAACAAATGATGATAGGCTATATCTATATTTTAAAGGGACTTTTTTTTTATTTCGGATCAGTCGCCATTAGTGTTGCCGAGCGCTAATGGGTGGAGTTTTGAAAGATTTGTTTCAAATTTTATCTTCATAAGGGAAATGTAAAGACAAAGGAAAATGTTTGATAGGAATAGAAGAATTCTTAGAAAACTTGAGGTATTTATTCTCCCATATGACCTCATTTTCTGTCGTGGAAACAACTGTAATCAAAAAATTATGCAATCGACTATTTGAATTTCATTTCCGTGAAAGATCTATGGCTATCTTATACTAAACAATCCTCAGTCAGCTTCCGTTGCTACTGTTTCCTATCTCGTCCTGTAGTTTCTCCTCGTCCATTGGATTCATCACAGCGGTTGGGAACACACAGCTTGAAAGCTTCTTGGTCTACTTCCAAGTCGAAAATAATAATTCGTATGGTCAGATCAATTTATATGATTGATAGTATTTGTAAAGCACAATAATTCTGACTGGTTGGTTTGCTATTCTGAGAATGAATGTTCAAAGATTGAATCTCAACGACGATTGGATTGTTACTTGTGAAGCAGGAAACTTTATACCAACTACCAGTCACCCCAAAGTTTTTGAAACTTGTATACCAGCCTGTGTACACTCCGTCCTATGGGAGAATGACGTTATACCAGATCCCTTTTATGGAGAAAATGAAAAAAAGTTGGGTTGGATTCCTGAGTGTACTTGGTCCTTTCAGAAGAGGTACCCTTTAAAAGAGCAAAAATATCTATCATTTTCCAAAGCCTATTTGGTTTTCGATTCTATTGATACAGTGGCAACCATATCAGTTAACAGAGAATATATAACAAGCGTTGAAAATATGTTCTGCAGGACAGAGTTGGATATCACAGAGTTGCTAGAGAGATCAGATTATCTCGAGCTGCAAGTGACTTTTCCTCCTATAATGCAGTATGTTAAGAAACGCGCAATAGAGCATCCATACAGAGAATGGAATGATCCCATAGGTGGAGCAAGTCGAGTTCGTAAAGCTCAGTATTCGTTTGGATGGGATTGGTAAGTAAATTCTGTGCTTTCCAAAAATAGTCTTTCTGATTATTTGAAGGGGTCCACGATTCTTAACTTGTGGAATAATAGGGGATGTATACTTACTATTGATTCCTGTTTGCAGAATAGTGGAGTTACAAGTTCATCAAGAATTATTCAATAGTTTGGCAAAGTTGATAGTATCTTGTCAAGTGCAAATAGTTCATTATGTGGAATTAAGAGTGCGATTGGATATTATCTTTCAAGGAAGACTAGTCCAAAGTAGTTTTCTATTGGAACAAGATAATGAAAGATTTCAAGGAGAATTTTGGTTAAAAGACCCATCCTTATGGTGGCCAAATGGCTATGGAGAACAGAGTCTTTATGTCTTGAATCTCGCAGTAATTTCAATCGATGGAGAAGTGGTCGATAATGTCTCACAACGAATTGGACTGCGAAAGATATCTTTGGAGAACGTCAAAGTAGAAGGTTCAGAGAATGTCTTTGAATTTTGTTTCGTTGTGAATGGTAGACCTATCTTTTGCAAAGGGGCCAGTTGTATTCCTTTTAATAGCTTTTTAGACCAAGTGGTTGAACAGGATTATCGAGAGGTTCTAAAATCTGCAAAAGAAGTTGGAATGAATATGGTTCGTGTATGGGGTGGTGGTGTTTATGAGAAAGATATATTTTATGATGTTTGTGATGAATATGGGTTGTTGGTTTGGCAAGATTTTATGTTTGCGTGTGCCCTTTATCCGGGAACTGAAACATTTATTGAGAATGTCAAGCAAGAAGTCACTTTTCAAGTGAAACGTCTTCGTCATCATGCTTCCTTGGCAGTTTGGTGTGGGAACAATGAATTAGAACAAAGACCAGAGGATATTCTTCAAAACGATGAAACTAAATCAGCCTATCTTGGTCTCTTTTATGACATGATACCTCAAGTGGTTGCTTCATTTGATCCAAATACTACATATGTTCCTTCGTCTCCTCATGACCCTCTAGGCTTCGATAAAGGAGGAAATAACTGTAGTGGTGGAGGTAGTCAGAAGCTTTCTTAGAGAGGCATCAAACTGAAATAATAATTAGACACACATTTTTGGGATGTTTGGCACAAAAGAGCCCCAGTCACTAGCTACTTGCAACATAAACCACGTTTTTGCTCGGAGGTAAGTGGACTTAGTCTTGATAGGCTTAAATTTCTTAGCATACGTAGTTTGGCATGCAATCACTTTGTTCTTGGGAAACTAGTCATATGTTTGCATCGGAAGAGGAGTTCAACATGTTTAACTCTATCTTTGAGAATCATCAAAAAAATCGTGAAGGGAATCACATTATTCTACATTATGTTTTTCAACTGTTTCAATTTCCTTCGTCATACAAAAACCTGGCTTATATCTCTCAGTTGACTCAAGCTTTGTGTATGAAAATTGCAGTAGAACATTTTCGACGCCAGATGCCTTACACAATGGGTGCTTTATATTGGCAATTGAACGATTGTTGGCCAACAGCAAGTTGGAGTTCCATTGAGTTTGGTGGACGTTGGAAAGCATTGCATTATTTTGCCAAAAGATTCTTTTCTCCTCTATTAATAAGTGTAGTTCCTTATGGTGAAGCATTGACCAAAGCCAACGATGAGCCGAACAACATTACAAAATTAGACATCTATCTCACCTTTGATGGTCAGGCACAACTTTTGGCTGTAAAGATTGTTTGGGAGTTGTATGATATATATGGACATGTGTTGCTTTTACAAGGAGAAAAGGTTAGTATGTTTCTTCAGTAACAGGTTCCATATTTCTCATTTTGTTATGAAAAGCAATGTTCAGTAGAAAGAGATACTTCACAAGTCGTTTATTCTTTGGATTTTGAAAATGAAATTGCGCATTATTCTCCACAAAGATTGGTTTTGAGATTGCAAGCATTCGAAGTTTCCAACAATAGTGTCCACTTTTCGGAAAATACAATTTGGTTTTCATCTCCTCGAATCTCAGCTTGGAAAGCTCCAATGGACGTTCAATGTAAACTTTTTAAATTGAGTTGCAAAAAGTGGAAAGCAGTCCTGCATTCAAAATATTTTCAACCAGTACGTATAAAATATTGAATTTTGGAATATATCTTTAATTTTCATTAGTTTTTATATTTAAGGGACGACAATTTTATATTTGAGGACAACTACTTTGATATGTTTCCAGGACAAACAAGAAGCATTCTTCTATATTCAAAAGGTAAAAACTATAGCTGAACTCCATCAGACTATATACTCAAGTGGATATTTGTAGAATCTTGGAAGGTTCCTAATATTCAAATGTTTACCCTTAACAGTTAGACTATTCTTAGCTGTTCGGTAATGAAGAGTGACTTGTGTTGAATTGGTTTTCAGTAAATATCAGTTGGTTCTCGAGGCTTTTCTATTGGCCAGTCTGATCATAATGGCTACGACAACTAATAGAAATAAATCGCAATAGTATGACATGTTCAAGTGAATAGGTGACTCTCTTTATATTTTGAAATTGACAACGTCTCAACAACTTGGATTCTGGTGAATACAGTGTAGTAGATATATTGGACTATGTAACATCTTATGTAGAGAACTCACTGTGTTTTTTTCATAAAGGTATTTGAATTCTCTTAAGAAAAGATACGAAATGTTGATAGCATAAATGTATTGAGTGTGTATAAAATATGTCTTGGGTGAGTGCTGCAGTTAAAGCGTGTTTGACTGTTGTATATGATTTGAATGACAAGAATTTTAAAAAATCGTCAACGTACTTTAAAGAATTCATCCATTGTATAGATAGTATTGGCAGAAAAACAGAAGGACTTTATTTCAATCCTAGGTAGTCGTTTTTATGTATTATTAGCCAACCATATAGTATCTACTTTAATCAACAAAATTTTCTTGTTTATGTAGCAAGCTGTAGTCACTCGCAAATATTTTTGCCGCTAAAGACCTACACAAAGATGAGCGCATGTCACGCAACCATAAAATTCAAAAAGACAAAGTTAGAAAGTTTTTAGTCCACCATGAAACACAAAACGCACTGTAAATCATTCTTTGCGTGTGATTGCCCTCCAACCAAGGAGGGAATATAACTTTACTGTGCTTCATTTGCAGTTCTTAATTTCAAATAACGAATCAACCACATTTTTAATGTCTAGAATACGTCGTGTAGGCAGCTACAAACTAGGATTGTACAATTCTAACTGGTTCCGACTGCAAATTGTGCGATAAGGAGGAGTTGACAACTCAGTTATAATACAGCTAAATGATGTGCTTGCATTATGAAGTATATATATTTCTGCGTTTACATATTCTTTCAAAAATATTCTTAGATTGCAATCAAAGTGCTAAGCTACACATGGAAGAATAGCAATTGCTTCATTGATGTAGAATAACACAACGTTTTCTGGTATGAATACAGTTCAATGTTTTGTATTTAATGGAGATGATATTGAAAACAATACTGTTTGCCTACTTGTCTCAATGCATCATAAAGATTCAGAAACCGTTTGTTCAGAAATACGAAAAACAAATTGTATCCGCTAACCAAGGCTTTACAGAGTACTCCATCTCATACGAGACTTTGTTGTGTATCCAGCAACTAGACAAGGATTCACACTTTCAAACTCTTTCAATGCCTCCTTTTAACTTTTTTTTCGGTCCATGACCCAAACGTCCCTGCAAATATTTAGAAAACCAAAGTCGCCATTGTCGTTGGATTCGACGTCATATCAGCCTTGATTGATCTATATGATAGTGTTGTGGTAGACTGTGAAGTTGACGTTTGTTTGGTTACCAATAACTTTTATGAACTGTTTTTTAAACGAGAGCAACTCCGTGCAAAAACCGAAAGCCTCAACTACCCTTTAACGATATGTTTTGCGCCTCACTTTTTTGTGAGCGTTAAAACAACGTTCTGTCGCAACTATCTTAAATTTGATACAAAAGTTGAACGAAGGAGCTTTGGAGGATTCTCACGACGACGTGTCGAAGAAGTCGTTTCTAGAAAATCTCAAGAAGTCTGCAATTCTCTATGTAGATTTGCAGAAGCTAGAACAGACACCACCAACAGATGAAATAAGAAACTTTAAGTGGGGACTCTACTCTTTGATGATGAAAGCCGCTTGTCTTCAGATGAGAAAGTCCAAGAGTGGAGCATAAAAAGGCATACAGGAGAGTCGACACGGAAGCCACCAATCTTAATACATTTCTGCGCAGTATTCTAAACTTTCCATCAAGTCAATATCTTGTCCTTGCTTTTGATGAGATAGGTATATTGGAAGCAAAGGCAAATAAGTATGATTTTGATATTCATCCTGTTGTTGGTTTTCGGCCCTACAACAACTTTTTCGGTATTATTCGAGAACTGTGCAAGCATGATAATCTTTTCTTTCTAGTTGTTGGTAAAAGCAATGGTTTAAGCAATCAAAACTATGCTACTTCCGGTTTCAAGGGTGTTATTGCGATTTAGTCCTTTATCTCCATTGGATTCTCCTAGTATTAAAGAGCATCTTGAGAAAAGTGCTGCAAGATTGCCAAACAAACCTTTGGTTAGTGAATTCTTATGTAGTGCTTCTTTAAGGGTGGAAGCATTGGCTAATGCATTATTGGAATAGACTGGTGGAGTTCCTGGTTTGTTAACACGTGCAGTGAATTTCCTTCTGAACCATGTAAAGAGTCGAAAAGAACCTTTGTCAAAAGAGAAGTGTATTGAATTAATGGAAAAGATAAATTTTCAAGAATTTTGTACCAAAACCTTTTGAAAGTGGATTGTCTATTACAGACGAAAATACAAGACATTCGTTGGATATTTTATTAATGATGACATTGTATCACATACCTTTTACATTAATAGCCGTTTGCCTTCAAGAGCATCTGTCTTTGATGTGGCAACTGAAATGGGATTTATCAACGTCCTCTTGATTGGAATACTTGTCAAGTTTTTATTTCAAAGATGCTTATTCCTTATTGTGAGAACTTGCCTAATATTTCCCGCTTAGGCAAGCAACTTTTTAAAACGTTTCGTACAGAACCAGTGGACTATTTTTTTATGACGTCTTTTTGAAGGACTTGTTGCCATGCAATTACATCGGATCCTATCTTCAAATGCTGTAAATGGGCCATTTAGACAACTTTTATCTCTGCTATCACCAATATGGAGACAAATGAAATGTACGATGGATTTCGAATCATCTATATGTTATATGAAATCTAGTCATCATAGTGAAACACTGTCTTTATCAAAACACAGTCGTAATTCTTTTGAAAGTAATGAGTGGAAAAAGATTATACTTGAATCACTGGAGTACGAAAAATCTTTATTACAGCAAATACAGGTGTTTCTGATATTTTATTCAAGTTACATAGCATGGACTTGGCATCGAGTCTTGTTGTAGGCATTGTCTGTAAAGGTTGTTGGAAGTCAGAAGGAATGAGTTGGTCAGAAATTATAGATGAAGCTGAAAAGTTTCTGATTCCAATTCGCGATCAATACTGTCGGAATCTCTGAAAACCTGTCATTGTATACTTATTATTGTTGGTCAAAATTATCTTCAACGTTATGAGAGAGTTGAATTATAAGAGCTGTTGTTACTTCAATGGTTCACTTATTGGAGATAACTTTACAATACCTCCAAACTGTGAACTTGCTATTCTTTCTCAAAATGATGTGGAAATGTTTATCGGAAATGAAATGTTGATAAAGTTGGAGAAGCATTTGCTACGCCTGTAATTCATTTGCAACGACTGATCAACCCGCTTGGACTGTATTGGAGTAAACTCATGCAGCAAATTTGTAGTTGGTTAGTGTTCTGAGCTTCCTTATTATGGTTGCCGTTTTTCTATTGAGATGAGACTTCTCATTTGTTTACCTTCAATCAACCTTTATGTTTCACTTTTTGGGAAAACAGTGTCAAATGTCTTTTATAATACTCCTTTATAGTATTATTTGAATGACTCAAGTTTGCTTTCAATGCAATAAACGTTTGATAGACGATAAGTTCTGATCAATAAGAGTGGGAGAATTGTAAATAGAACATATTCAGTTACCCGACTAGGACTGTGAGATACCACTAGAATAGAAACAACAGTAGAGTAGATTAAAAGCTTGTTTTTTCAAATTATTATTGATGATACTCATTGTATTTGACAAGCCCTTTGTAAAAGCTGTTGTTTGAAAAATGAAGACCAGAATGAGCTTTTTAACGTTACACTGCTAGTCCATCACTATTGATATAGTGTATGTAGAATGACGATGATGACCTAAAAACGAAGAAAAGCTATGGAATGTAAATTGCAACATCAAGTTTATTCTTCTTATTTGCCACAAGTGACGTGAGAATGTGCCATTCGCGTTTCTTTGTGTGTAATTCAAGCTGAATGTTTCAAGGTTTCGATTGTATTATGATACTGCGCATCCTTTTTGGGTCTTCTTAAACTTGCTCACTAATATTTTCTACGATATACATGTCCATGCTTCAGAATTTTGGAATCTGGTGTGAGGTATATAATGAACTTGTTGTGTTGTCCTCTTGTTGAAGAATGGAAGGCTCCAGTAGTGGATTGAAACTTGGATGATTGGTTGCCATCGATGGATGGGTTAAGAGCTTGAAAACTTTGCTCTAGTTGGAAACAGGTTGGGCTCCCTTGTAGGTTTTTGTCCTCAAAAAGACCACCAGTCTCAAAGAGACCTTTAAGAAGTACCATTACTTTTTGTACATGCCGTTTTCACCATTAAAGCAAACAACTTTTCGCGTATCAAAGGAATTGACTTGCAAATCAACCGGTCTTTTGATTCTACTTCATCAAGCGTACATAGAAGGGAAATTGAACTTTCAATTCTTACAGTCTTTCTTTATTTTAAGCAAAGCAGATGAACCCAAGAATAACTAGTTCTTTTTATGAACTTTTCTAATTCCTCCTTTTACCAACAAAGGGCAGAGCATTTACCGGTCGCCATACCATTAATTGAGGGGCTGCACTACACTTTTCATTTTTTGCACAAGTTGTTTCAACTGCCTTAAATTAATTTCAAGAAGAAATTTTTTTGACAACTCGATATTATTCCAAGTGGCACTATGACCACAAAGACTTGTTCCAGTCGACTAAAGAGTGTCAAAGGGAAAACTGAAGACTGAAATTGTGTTTCGGCCAAGGTGAACAAATTTAGTGGGATGGACATTGGCTTTCTTTCAGTGGATGACCAGGCTATACAATATATGGAGTACCATTATAAAATATATAGAATAAGTAGTTGAAAGAGACATGACCAACAGTACAATGAAACCAGAATATAAGAGAACGAAATGAATTTTGCAACATTGTCTTCAATTAAAATCAAAACGGAACTTGCCAATTCCTAACAAACAAAGGAAACAATTTCAAATGGTAAACGGCCTAAGAGTAATGATAAAGTACATTAAATATGATATATTTCTAGAAGCTATCTTATTTAGAGGTACAAAGCACGTGAAGCACTGCAAATGTATTGATCTTTTAACTTTATAGGTAATTATTCAAAATGGTCTTTGAAACTTGAAAAGATTTACTGACAGATGATTCTATCAAATAGTAAACTTGAAGGATGCAACTTTTGAATGTTGTAGTTAAAGAACAAAGTTTAAGAAGTATCATTCGAATCACAAGGTTCTAACCGAATGTCAAGAAGGTGGACCTGCATAACCAATTGAAAGTCGAGAAACCTTCCTAAAGAAATTTAAATTTCCCACCCAATACAAGTCTGATAAGTACACAGAACTTGAGGAGTAACTCTGTGCAAACTTCCAGCCACTTTAGCACAGTAACAAAAAGGAGAACAATCATGTTGAAGGCGTGTTGAGGGTAATGGACGCCTAACCTTGAGTAGTCCAATGGGAAGGTTCATGAGGCATAGGAGTTGACCTTGAAAGAGAAACATTCACTTTCAAAGTAGCTAGAGAACAACCGATATAGAGGAAGATATAAAAATAATCTCCGTGTATGTGATTACTTAACAGAATCAGTTAACCATTAACAAGGAAACGTACTGGCAACATGAACCAAGGTTAACAGAATGGTATTTTAATAGCACTTGACGAACCTTTTTACTACTTGAATGTCAGAAAGGCGTTTGATACTAACTTTTTGGAGGAAAGGAAGAAGAATAGAGACAAGTTGGAGTGTACGTTGGAGAAGAGCGCGCTTGGGTCAAGTGAAGTGCATCTTAAGAAAAGATAGGGCAGCTTTAGTGGCATTGTTGCTAAAGAAAAAGGTCCAGTGACTTTTATAATGCATATATAACACGCAAGTTTTTGTTGTACGTCGACATCATCCTCGTTTGACGGCAGTTTATCGTGGCTTGTTCGGTTTTCAATATAGGTAATTGGGGTCGAAGGAAAAGGGTGTGTCAGTTGCGTACGAGACAGGACGTCAATCTTGTTTTATTTATAAATAATAAAAGTTATACTAATAGCGGGAAAAACTGTGCAGTTTTATCAATCCTTACAACAACTTTGACACCAGAGCAGAATTTAAATTTGATTAACATGTGTTTGAAACTTTATTCCTTGACTTGATGATATAGTTCTAGAAAGGAGTCGCTGGCTTATTTTTGAAAGTTGTGTCTGTAATGCCAACATTTAGCATATGCTTTCAAAAGTTGACTGATACACTTTTGCTAAATGTAACTGTTGATTAAACAACATTCGCCAACATCTATTGAACCTTGACAGCAAAATGTCCTGTTGTTTTTATTCATATATGCAGCAAGACATGCATAATTCTTTATATTATGTTTGTATAGGAGTCTGTAGTGTTTGAGTGACTTGATGATCCATAAAGGGACCTTTGGGTAATTGAACAGTAGAAGAATAGTATCGGAAGAAGCTAATGCTGAACTTCCTTTGTCAAAGATGTCTAGTATAGGATTATACTCTGATATGAGTCAATTTGTTGTGTACTATTAAGACAGCCTCTTTTCCTTTTTTATTAACCTGTGCCTTTTTATATGACAGTGTCTTTTGAATCCAAGCTTTAATAGTATCCCGTTGTTGCTGTTTCCCATTGCTCATTCCATCTATGTTGATGCTAAGAACACTGCCTATGCCGCTGTCACCATTTCAACTTTTTGCGGATAGGAAACCAATGATTGATAAACAGAAATTTACAGAGTATATGAAAAGTATAAACAGTTTCATGAGACAGTCGACATTTTGCAAGCACTTAGAAAAGGAATGCAAAATGATATACTAGAAGAGTCTAATTTAGACTGTTTATACTCGACAAAACGAGAGTTCTGTACTACGAGCAATTTTGTATGTGTTTAACAATACTGTTTCAAAGCATAGGATACGCACTGGTCAAAAGAAAGTATGAAATTCAGCTAGTATATCTACAAGAAGGAATGATTGAGGCTGCATCCTAGAATGCGTCCTTTTACTTGTCATTTGTTCATTAAACTGTATTTTGTTTTGAATATTTGCAATACTATTCTACCTATATCTTATGTTTTATTCAGAAAGAACTACTGGTGATATTTAGTTCGTGTTTCCATTAAATTCTACTGTTGACAATGCAGCTTTACTTTAATTGTCAGTATATTGTAAACCTTCTTGACACAGCACTGATGTGACCTCAGTCATTGTGTACTAAGAAATCTACTGATGGTTGAATCATTCTTGAGATTTCTTGTTAAGTTACCTGATCATAATTTCATTACTTTTGTCAGCAGGTATTTACAGTTTACAAGTGATAACTTACACTTTGGCTTTGATAAGACAGACGACATGACGTCCAAAAGGAGATCAAAAGACATTGGAAAGATAACACAAAGAGACATGTGTAATCAGTTAAACTAATTATACTTGTGTATCATAATTGCGTTTTTACGTTCTGATGACTCTGTTGTGTATTATATGGAGTGTCAAACAATATAGTGAGAGCTTCCTTGCTGTTAGTTGACATGTTGATGTACGACATTGAAAGAATATTACTAACGAGTGCCACTACCTTTGGACTATAGATTCTTGTTCAATAAGAATAGTTTAAAGAAACGAAATTATTTTTTCAACAACAAGAGAATGACATAAAATTTGTAGTATAAGAAAAAAGGAGCGCTTTCATATTATTGTAAAACTATTTTGAATGTCTTGAGGATTGATTTGGAAGTTGGACTATGATCTGAAACCACTGATGCTTGTTGATTCATGAAAGAGTTTCAGTAGTATAGAAGCTAGAATCATTGGAGTTCACATGGAACATGAATATAGATATTGTTTTTTTATGACCGCTTTGAAACATCTTTTATGAGCATTAGGATACTGCAAGTTGTAATTTAGAACTCTGAACCGTATCTTTTGCGTAATTATTATTGATAGATTCAAATCCAACCTGGACAGACCACAACAAAGTTGACAGAGGATGCTTGAGTCTACTTGTTACACAACTTTTTCGGTGTCGATTTTGAACGGCCTCATTCTTCTGTTTATCAGAAACAATTGAAGATTCATTGGTCCTAGTAACTTAATATCCAATAATTAACTTTCTTTCAACTGACCTTTGTGTAACTTGTTCTTCAAACAATTTACACCGCGCTTCTATCATCAAAAGATGATTAAACTGTTCATATGCAAACGAAGAAGCGAGTTAATAGATGATATTTGCTTTCAGAAACAAGCCTTAAATTGGATATATTCTAACATTAACATGTAACTAAATAAAAGTTAGGATTATTTCCAAACGTGACAGAAGAGACGTTATCAGACCATAAGGTATATTGTTCATTTCGTCTTACGACAAATAGTTTGACTGTTTTGGAGTAATTTATAGCATAATGTACTCCAAAAGCAGCTTGAAAGGATGAACTGCGATTATAGCAAAGTTGCTTTGAAACATACAAGTCAGAATATCACCGAGTTCTGTTGCAAAGTGTACATATCTGTTGTACGCTTAGAATTCTAAAATGTGTCATTTTGCTACTAGTGTTTATATGGAGTCAGAAAAGAACCTTCTATGTTTCGAGAATTCTAACTTCAATGTTACTAAAAATAGTTACATCTGTAACCATCTTTTTCAAATACACATAATACTAGTACATATTAATATTACCTTATTGTAATCAAATATCTTCAAAAGGAATAGAGAAACCAAATATTTAAATGGAGAGGCTGTAGACAAGTAAGAATAGCTAACTGTGACTGGGAACGGTGAAACTGCATTCATTGTGAATATGGCAACAAATTATGCCTTTAGCCTATTGTAACTTTTTTCTTCAATACTCAAGCTATATGCTACTACTATTTGTGTAGATATCAACAACATTTTTCTTGCCATATTTTTAGTTGTGATTGGTATTAACAGATGTACCGCACGCTCAAATATGAAAAAACATTGTGTTCTGAACCTCAATTTCAGAATTGAGACTAGTTCACAGTAAGAGACAATTGGAGAAAGCATGTAGTTAGTCTACACTACAAAGACACCTTTAAAGGTATTCAAGCTCAATTAAGCATAGAGAGAGAAACGAACCTCTCAAATGATATCACACTAGAAGATACAACCATATAAGAGCATTTCGATGGTATTGGTGGTTTATCATCCTAAAATATAGGTTTTTCCAGTTTTATTACTTGTGTAATCATATCGCATGCTGAAAAACGATACCAAAAGGGCCAAGCACATTTGCTTCTCATTTTTGAATTATTTTCTGTCATCTTTGTTGAGCAGAAACGGATATTAGGAAATTATTTCTCTTTTTGAACCAAAGCTCCTCAACAACATTAGGTAGTGTATTGTGTTGCAATGTTGCTCAGTAAAGAAATAACTTTCCAAAGTTAAAAGCTTTTATTTCGTCGTTGGAAACTTGCTTGTCCTTTTTCCTAAATTCAAACAGTTTACATTAGCCAACATTTAACTGGTAGTGAGCGACTTGTACATTGGTCTTCAGAACCAAGCTTTAAAATGGTATGTATTATAACAACACCTGATAAGTGCATAATAGTAGACACTGTTCTCGAACGTCAAAGAAGACAAGTTGTTAAACAATAGAACAAATATATCATTTGGTTTGACAACGCATGCTTCGATTGTTTTAAAGTAATTATCAGCAAAGAAAACTTTAGTGATTGGTTGAAAGAATGAAATTGCGACTGTCGCAAAGTAGCCTTGCAAACATCTAACGTATAACTCGATTGATTTCTGTTGCAACACAGATATATCTAATATGTGCTAAGGATTCAGAACGTGTCAACTTGTGACAGTTTCTATATGGATATAAAATGGAACTATCTTCAATACAATAATCAACCTTGAGTGTTAAAAAGATTACATCCATTAATCACCATGGTTAACCAATAGACGCAAAATTCGTATATATT